>OZ002734.1:31471191-31556062 GCA_963924305.1 Polygonum maritimum
CCGCCCGCCGCCACCGCCGTCAATTTCAGGTTCGTCGCCCTCTTTTTCTCTCCCTCTCCTCCCTCTCTCCCGGATTTGGGCTCATACGAGCCGGATCTAGCCGGATCTGGGCTCGTACGAGCCAGATCTAACTAGATCTAGGCTCGTTGGAGCCAGATCTGGGCTCCTACGAGCCAGATCTGGGCTTGATCGAGCCAGATCTAGGCTCGTACGAGCCAGATCTGGACTCGTTCGAGCCAGATCTAGGCTCTTACAAGTTAGATCTAGGGTTGGGTTTTTGGGTTTTTGGCTTTTGGGGTTTTTAGGATGACAAGTTCATTTTTGGGGGGTTTAGGATGATTTTATGAAATTGGGTGATGACAAGTGGTTTTTTATGAGTTTTAAGCATTTTAAGTTTGTTCTACGGATCTGACTGATGACAGGTTTTTTTTTAAGGGTTTTGGGATGATTTTATATGACTAAGTGATGACAAGTTGTTTTTAATAGGTTTTAGCGATGGCACGTTTGTTTTTAATGTGTTTTGGTGATTATAAGTTTGTTTTACGAATCTGAGTGATGACAAGTTTGTTTTGAGGGTTTTGGATGATTTTGGGTGATGACAAGTTAGTTTTACGGATTTGACTGATGACAAGTTCGATTTGAATGATTTTAAAGGTTTTTAGAATGATTTTATGGGTCTGGGGTGATGACAAGTTCGTTTTGATGTGTCTTGATGATTATAAGTTTGTTTACGAATTTGGGTGATGACAAGTTTGTTTTAAGGGTTTTGGGACGATTTTATGGTTCTGGGTGATGACAGGTTTTTTTATGGTTCTGGGTGATGACAAGTTCGTTTTCAATGTGTTTTGGTGATGACAAGTTGTTTTACGGTTCTGGGGGTGATGACAGGTTTGTTTTAAGGTTTTTTTTGGATGATTTTATGGGTTTGGATATGTTTTTGGATTTTTTGGATGACAACTTTGTGTTTCGGATTTAAGTGATGACAAGTTTTGTTGTGGGTTTAGGGGTTTTGAGTTTGTGGGTTTTTTGGATGACAAGTTCATTTTAGGGTTTTTGGGACGATTTTATGATTTAGGGTGATGATAAGTGATTTTTTATGCGTTTTGAGCAATTTAAGTTTGTTCTACGGATCTAATTGATGACAAGTGCGTTTTAAGGTTCTAGGTATGACAAGTTATTTTATATGGGTCTGGGTGATGACAAGTCCGTTTCCATGGGTTATGGCGATGACAAGTCTTTTTTAATGTGTTTTGGTGATGACAAGTTGTTTTTTAGATGACAGGTCTGTTATAATATTTTTTGGATGATTTTATGGGTTTGGGTATGTTAGATTTGTATATATATTACTGATAATTATGGCCTATTAGCTCAAATGGTAGAGCAATGTGCTTGATGCACAATAATGTGGGTTCAAATCCCACATAGGTCAATTTCATAACTGGTCATCACCGTAGACAAGTTTTTTGCGTGAATCATGGGTTTTACCTCAACTTGTCATCAGATGATAAGTTGAGTACGTGAACGAAATGACAAGTTTTTTGTACGTGGACGGATGACAAGTAACGTGTCATCTGATGACAAGTTACTTGTCAACGCCTGGTCAACGCCGGTCAACGCCGATAGTGGTAAGGGGTGCTGACGTCATCATATGCCATTGATGACGTCATCTTGTAAATTTAAAAAAAAGGTAGGGGTAAAATTGGAAAAAAGCCTATTGGGGCTCATTTTTTTTCCTTGCAGCCTATATGCTTCATTTTTGGTTGCCCATAGCCCATATACCCATTTTCGTCTTCAAATGATCTACAGTATCATATTGATAGTGAACAACAAATATTGGTACCTTCTTACAATCTTGTAATATTATAATAAAAAAATAATATTTGAATATCTTTATACAATTAAAATGATGCACTAACTATAATTTAGATTAATGATTAATATTATATATATATTCAAGGTACGATGAAAAGAATCTATAATATTAAACGTGAAAATAATACTTAAATACTTTTGCATCAACCTAGCCTACCAATAATTCAGGTTTGATATGTGCATAATTTCGAAGTTTTTAACCATTAAGGCTCCGTTTGGTACTTGCTTTTATGAAGTGGGTTCAGCTAGATGGCGCGGAATCGATCAAAAAATTGCACCCTTATACCCCCAAGGGGGCTGGCTTTCCGCTAGCATCTCGCTCGTTCCGCTCCCCGCTACCTACAATGTCGAATGAACTCTAACCTACACATAAATTTATAAATGGTTTTTTAATAATATGTATATATACCAAATTGTGACTAAATGCATAATATTGATTACTGTTTTATTCTTATTATTTTTCTATGTTTTATGTTCTTATACAAAAATCGTTTTCTTTATTATGTAAACTATTATTACGATAAATGTGTCATAATAGCAGTTAAAGTAAAAATGATCTATCATATTCAACTTGAAAAATAATATTTGACTACCTTTGCATTACAACCTAGCTTACCAACTTAAATTTATAAATTATCTATAAAATAATTAAATGGTGAAAATTTATTCTCATGTGTGATAGGTTCATAATATATAAACTTTTTAACCATTAAGTTATACATAAATATATAAATATGTTTTAATTATAAGTGTATATAAAAATTTGTGACTAAATAGATCATATTGATAATTTTTTTCATTCTCAATATTTTTCTATGTTTTATGCTCTGATGTAAAAATAGTTTTCTTTTTTAAGTAATATTAATATTAACATTAATTCATATATCATGAAGACATTTAATATCCCATCGTTTATACAACTTTATATATGTAGTATGCATAAATATAGTTTTCAAATGATCACTTTTTGTATTCACTTTTTAGTTTTCTATAAGAAACAAAATACTAATTTATACATTTCTAATACAATAGTTTGTTTTCTAAAACAATTACTTTTTTTATTCACTTCTTTATGCTCATTAATGTGTCATTATGACATTAAATACATCCCTATTAACGCAAAATTATAAATATAGTTTTATATATTGTATATGAGACATAAAACACTAATTGTTATAGTTTTCTAATACAATAGTTTTTTCTAAGACAAAATTTATAGTTTTCAATATCAATATAGTTTTCAAATGATCACTTTTTGTATTCACTTTGTAGTTTTCTATGTGAAACAAAATACTAATTGTTATACATTTCTAATACAATAGTGTGTTCTTTCAAATGATAACTTTTTGACAAAAAAATCTAGTTTTTAATATAAATATAGTTTTCAAATAATCACTTTTTGTATTTACTTTTTATTTTTCAATATTAAACAAAATATTAACTGTTATACACTTCTAATTAGACCTGTCAAAAGATGACCCGACCCGTAAACCCGACCCGACTTGACCCGAAATTTCTGGGTTTCAACCCGAAAATTTGAACCTAAAACCCAGTTTGGTTAATCAATCTCTCAGATCTAATTAGAAGTGTATAACAATTAATATTTATACTAATTAGCTATCTCTCAGATCAAGGTCTCCGTGTGTCTCTATCTCTCAGATCGCACAAAGCAATCAATCTCTCCCAGCTTGGTTAATCGTAACTCTAGACATTGACTTCTATTTATACTAATTAGCTAGACAAAGTTCTATCTAATAATATAAGATATAAACCAATTAATATTTTATCTTATCTTGGATAAAAAGATAAAATCTTCCTCAAACAAACATATCTTTAATATCTCTTCAAAGACACGTTGCTTCCTTAACCGATCCATTCACGCGTCTTTCCATATATAACACACGGCTTCTTCATGTTGATCCAAACTTTCATAAATAGCGTCAGGCCTTTGCGTTGATCTCATGGTGATACAATCAGGAATCAGCGAGCTCTTCAACTATATCCTTGGTCCCGTGGTTGTTTCTATCGGCTGATCTTGCTCTTGTTTCTTTGCTCAATTAATCCTAATTGATCCTGAAACACTTAGCAAACAATGTTAAATATTTCATAAGTGTTCAATCATCATCAAAATCAATTGGGATCATTATGGGGATCAATCACCATCCCAACAGCTTCTTGAAAGCAACAACTCCCAGGAACAAAAAACAACTTGAAGTATCATTCACGAAGATGATTGAGAATAGACATGGTGAAAGTCAACAGAAATGGACAAGTCCTTCATCATAGGAAATGACAAACAAGCTTGAACAAGACAAATTTCTTATCATCGGAAGGGACAACCCAGAAAGAGACAAGATTGTCATTTAGGGGAATTGTCAAGGATAAGATTATCCAAGAAGAGGAAGCAAGACTCTTCAATTATAAATAGTGAACGAGTCCTAGAGAGAAACTCACCCCTTTAGAAAACCAAAACGGCAAGATCAAGGATTCATAGAGACTAAAGGTGGTCAACGATGAGTGTCCGATCTAGATGACAATGAAGAGAAGGAGATTCCAGTGCTAAAGGGAGTTACAACTAAACCACGAAGAAGAAAAGAAGTAGTGTTTCCGGAGAAACTACAATAGAGTTTGGTTGATTGTTTGCTAATGGACTATTTTGATAGGCTCGTTAGTATTGCTTTGAAGTTTGGTCACTTTTGGGACAAAGAAATTCGAGTCTTGCTTAGGAACTTTGGTTGATAGCCTCATTAGTGTTTTATAGCTTGTAGAGGAACATAGGAGTTCGGGTATTGTCATTATAATCTAAGGAACAATCAATAAAATAAGTAGACTATTTCAAAATCTTCAAAGAGAGGTAAAAATGTACCCACATAACTAGTTTGTTATCGTGAGGTTTATCTATAAGGAAATGTGTTCCATGCTTTATCTTTTACTTCCATATTTATTGTTATTTTGTTGTCCAACAAGGAACTTGTTGGATAGTCATTTGTTCTCATGGGTAACAGTCGCTGGGAACAGTTAGACTGGTACCAAGTCAACAATATTACTATCCACCAGATGACGATTGAAACAGGGAAACAGTTACACTGTTACCTCCGGGGAAACAGTTAACTGTTACCAAGAGTTCAACGACATCATTCTCTTGTTTTGAAGATGACAAACTCTCTATCATATGACCTTGTGTTTGAGTGTATTGACTACAGGAAAAATAACCAAGGAAGAAAGAAAGCTGATGTGAGGGAACAGTGTGAGGGAACAGCAGCGTATACAAGCAGCGACTTACTATACTTAGTAAGCGCGGGGAAGAAAAGCGCGAAACCCTAACACAGCGTGTTAATGGGCTTGTATGGGCTTGAATACATGTGAGATTCGGCAGAAGATCATGTGCAACGAAATATCCATGAAGATAAGATCAAAGTTTGTTAAAGATAGAGTTGTTGGGATAAGGATCGTTTGTTGAGTAAACGCGTGAAGATCTTGGTAAAGATATGAGCCAGATTTCACGTGTGCAACTCTATAAATACCTTGTGCCTATTCAGAAGTGAAGTCACCGATTACCAAGCATTCAGAAGTGTTCGTGAGAAGAAGAAGAAGTCTCGTTAAGGTGTTGTTGATCGATTTAGTTATTGTCATACAAGGTTCTTAGACTGAGATACTAGGGTTTGTAGGTGCTTAAACTAGGGATTAGATTAGACTACTTGAAGTCCCTGTATGTCTAGAGTAGGCTTGTAACTGGCATTAATAAAGAGATCATTCAAACTCCTCTAACGAGGGAGTGGTTTTTCCCTTTGATAACTAGTTGGTTGTTGGAGGGTTTTCCACTATAAGTAATCGTGTCAACCCACTGTTACCTGCTAGTGTCAGTTTACAGACACTGTTACCTAGGGGGTAACAGTGAACTGGGCAGCGGAACGTCACAAAACAAACTAACACTAGCAGGTAACAGTGGGTTGACACGATTACTTATAGTGGAAAACCCTCCAACAACCAACTAGTTGTCAAAGGGAAGTTGGAGGGTTTTCCACTATAAGTAATCGTGTCAACCCACTGTTACCTGCTAGTGTTAGTTTGTTTTGTGACGTTCCGCTGCCCAGTTCACTGTTACCCCCTAGGTAACAGTGTCTGTAAACTGACACCGTTCCAACAGAACTCTTAAACCTTCACATCTTACATTGGGATTAATGTTTATCGTAAATCTAAATGTGCTTATAACCTGCGGCTGTGAAGAAGGAAATATAAAAGCATTTTTGTTTGAATAAGTTAATCATAGTTTAAGTAGTAAGCCAAATAGAATATAACAGAGAAGTAAATAGTTGTGTGGAATGTTTAGGTAAGGGATCCGATTTATGATAAAATTTATTTAGTATATAAATTTCTTGTATTATAATTGTTATCAATTGATTTGACAACAACATATACCCAGGGAATCTCGCAAAAGCAAGATATGGGGTTTATGTATTAGACCAATCCACCAAACTTTAACATGTACCTTTGAAATCCCTTTGTCTTCTTATCTTTTTGTTGTGGTCATGGAATAATGTCTAGAGCCCTCAAAAGAATGGCAAGAACTAGGGAGTATTAGACCAATCCACCAAACTTAACCATGTACCTTTGAAATCCCTTTGTCTTTATCTTTTTGTTGTGGTCATGGAGTAATGTCTAGAGCCTTTAAAAGAATGGAAAGAACTAGGGAGTTCAAGTTCCACTTGTGATGTGCTAGAGTTGTTGTCTCTAATATCTGCTTTGCAGATGATCTTTTCATATTCTCCCATGGTAGCTTTGATTCGGTTCATGTAGTCAAAAAAGTTCTCAATGAGTTCAGTGGGTGTGCAGGCCTCGAGATTAGCCAATCAAAGTTTAAATTACGTCTTTCATGCTAATATGAGTGAGGTTATGGAGGACAACATTGTGAGCTTGTTGTCTATGAGCAAGGGCGAGCTTCCTGTCACTTACCGTGGGATACCACTGTGCAGCACTAGCGCAAAATGTAAAGATTACAATGGGCTTATCTCCAAGATCAACAACAAAGTTAATGCTTGGGCGGCTAAGCATCTTTCCTATGCGGGTAGATTGGAAATAGTTAAGGCAATCTTCTATGGTCTGATTCAGTATTGGTGCAAGCTATTCATTATCCCAAAACATGTTCTTGGAGACATTAAAAGGTTGTTGAGGAGCTTCAGTGGAACGGTAACAAAACTGGTAATAAAGCCCCTATTTCTTGGAAGTGAGTCTAGAAGCCCAAGGAGGAAGGTGGATTAGGCCTTAAGGAAATCGAGGCATGAAACAAAGCTAGCTTCATTGAGCTTGTCTATGATTGCTTCATTGAATATGAATCTATATGGCACAAACGGGTGGAAGAGATGCATGTAACAGGGCATGAATTCTTGGGGATCGGGTGCAAGCAAACTGCTAATGCTACTTGGAAAGCCATCTTAAGGACGAGAGATGAACTCAAGACTCGGTGGAGGATGGCGTCACTCCTATTGTACTGCATTCTAGGAATGGTAAAATGGATGGAAAAATGATGTATGATAGCCTTAGAGAGAAGGGTGAGCCCTGTAGATGGAGAGACATGGTCTAGAACAAATTGAACACTTCTAGGATTACTTTTAATGCCTGGAAAATTATTAGTGGTGGTGCTTTTACAAAGGAGAGGCTGAAAATTATAAGGAGGTTGCAAGATGATAGGTGTGAGTTATGCTCCTCTCAAAGTCATGAATATAGCAACCACATTTGATTTGAATGCAGCTACTCTAGGAAAGTGTTGGATGGTGTCCCAAGATGGGCTAAAATTGGGCAGAAGATGCAACAGCATGGAGAGCTTGATGAATCAAACTCCGCAACCGAACATAAAGAAAACTCTTGCATTTAATCCTTAGAATCACTCTCATTGTGTTGTTATGTATTTAGCGTGGCAAGCCAAGGAGAAGCTGGTTTTTCAACATGAGAGAATTGGTATTGATGGGTGCATTAGTGCGAGTATTAACATTATTAGGACCTGTTTGGTTGCAAGATGGAAAAGGAATACTAAGCCAGAGTAGAAAGCTTTAGAAGAGGCGTAATATTAGATTGGCTTCAATTTTGTAACCTCTTTTGGTTTATAATATTATCTTTTCATTTAAAAAAAACTTTGGAATCCCAATCTTGGATTGAGTATGTTTGGATGCATGCATCATGTCAGAAAATCTATCTTGGAAAACATACAAGCTCAAGAACATGCAATAGAAACATAAAAGATCATGGATAGTTACATTAAAACACTAAACGTGTAACTCACGTCTTATTTTGACAATCTGCAGAAAAATAAACACTCATGGCCGGCTAACGTCTATTAAGCAGGTACTTATAATCATGCATGATCAACCAACAAAGTACAACGGCAAAATTAAGGCATCAAACACACCCGGACCAAAACACCTCAAAGACACAAACTAGTCCAAGATTCAATGCGCACATCCGATGAGACGGTTCATATTGATGTTACTCAACCGAATAACTACGGGTCTAGCCTAGAGGCACAACAACAAGTGTCGACGGTGATACACCTGCCAATGGAGTGAGCCACTCTCCTGTGACACCCCGTCTCGCATTCAGGGATCGAGCATCGATCCATGTCAATCGTCCCCAGCGCACATGGCTGCCCGCCTACTCCTTCTATGCTTCCTCCTGCAATTACTCTCATACGTATAACAATTCATTATTAGTACTAATTAATCGCATCTTAGAGAAGCCTATCCGCGCACTAGGATGCTTTTATTCTGACCGAGTGTATGATATTCGTTTTTATTGAATATGCGTGGGTTAATAGACTGAAACTCGTGCAAATGTAAGTCCAATACATAAGTCAAGTACAAATGTAACTCCAATACATAAGAAGTACGTTTCATCTTAAAACTAAACAGTAACAATTACAAATAGCTCATAAACGTATAAAGTAGTCAATTGACCAATTTTGATCCAATTTAAGAAAAGGTTTTAGATGTGAAAACTGACATATATTCTCACAAATCAATACAAAACTAATCATGCAATGGTTATATATGTACGTACGTACGTACCGTGGAGAAGAAGAAGAAGAGAAAGAAGCAAGAAGAGATTAATGGAGGACTTCATGTCGCGGAAGGATGAGTTAAAGCTAATGTGAGACTTAATTGTGATTAAGTACGCTCATGTACAATTGGTAGGAGTGGGAGCTGATCGAGTGCTAATTTATATAGCACCAAAAAGTTATATAAAGCCATAACCATGATTACTATATAAATTAATTAAGCTTTCTTCTTTGCTTCTGTGGGCTGGAAGATCGATGTTGCTACAGTGCCGATCACTTTCAACCTAAAGTTATACGGCCCAATCGTGTTTTTTTTTATATAAGAAAAGACTTGGAAGGGTCAAGAACAAATTAGAGTTCGGATTTAGTTGTAAATCAGAAACAAGGTTTAGAGTTCGCATTTAGTTGTACTTATCCTTCGTAACTTTAAAACGTCTAAACTCTTCATCGGAATTTAACATGATAGAGTTGTTTTTATCCTGATAGGTGGACTTAGAAGGAAATTCGAACTTTAACCTAGAGGGCATTTAATCAAGAGCTCGATTAAAAGGATGATGTTCATTCACTTGATTGTGTAGCGTAACCTAAGTTCGGCGGGGTTCAAACTTCGTAAACTAGCGGGCATTTAATCAAGTGCTCGATTAAGCGATGATGTTCGATCATTTGCTTAATTGTGTAACCTAAGTTCTCCACTAAAGCAAAAAACTTTAGCATAACAATGGACAGTTTTCTAACACAAGAGACCCATTAAAAAAGAGAAACCAAATTATTATTTGTAGTTGCACCATGAAAGTGAAAAGCTCAATAGGCAACTTGGTGTATGTGGTTACCATTCTAGTGCTTTCGTGCAGGAGTCCAAACACAAATTATTGCACTCACACAGCAACTAGCTCCAATTTGTTGGATTTTAATAAACAAATGAGGAAGGTGCACTATCGAAGACAGCTAAAAGAAGAACACAAAATTACTAAAAATAAAAACCGTACCAGCCCGCAATATTTTGGGAAACCAACTTCCAATGATAAATCCCAACGTACCACAAGAGAGATTTAATTTAAGATTCCATTGTGTCACAAAAGTGAAGTGGCCCACAAGTCCACAAACCTACAATCATGTCCTATGATCCAGCCCGATTATGCCAACCTTGTAAACACCCATCATTAACCACGACTAATCACACCATTAATTATCAATTGCTCATACTTTCGACAGGTGTCTAAGTGATTATTGGGCGGTCAAGCATCTAGAACTAAATGGATACCAGCTTTTAGCAGAGGCTGATACATTACATTATGTAAATTAAGCAGGGAGATGGGATCGTGCATGGGCCAAACCATATATATGTTTAATTGATGGCTTAAAAGCGTGTGCTTGAACGTTTTTTTTAAGCAAATCCTCTACCTAAAAATATTATATTAGACCCATCTACTAATATGAATTTGTTCTATTGAACCCCTCGTCACTAATCATTCGTTACATGAAACAATCAAATACTGACTTGGCTCTCATAATTGATGATTAATCGTTATATTATCCAATTTTATACCACATACGACTTCATTAGCTATATAAACTATGTATTATAACATCATATATCAAGTACGGTGGTTCATTTTATGCATTAAGTCTATCTTGTTGCCGTAATTATGACTAACAGAGTCTTATGTGGCATAACGTGACAATTACTCATCAATCACGGGAGTCAAGTCAACGCGTGTTTGTTTCATGTAATGAAAGATCACTGATGGGGGTTCAATAGAACAAATTTATCTAGGTATAGGGGTCTAATAGAATATTTTTAAGTAGAGAGATCTGTTTGAAAAAAACGTACAAGTACATGGGTTTGTTTATGTATTAAGCCTTTAATTGATAACAACTTTAGTACTTGCTATTGATTTGTGGTTGTTGTTAGAAGACGTCAAAGTGCTTTAATGGTTTCAATCAGGTTGTCGACCGGAATGTGTTTTAGAAGTTGCCGATTAGAATTCCAGATATGATATAAGCGAAATTCTAAATAAGGCAACGCGGTGCGATCTGATTATGATGAATTATGAGATGCTCCTATGTGTTGTTTATAGACAGAATAAGTGCAAAAAGTGGCAATAATCTCTGGACGCCGACATCGTAGGTGTCGACAACTTCAAGTACTAACGTTCCTACAGTTGTAAATACGAATCGGGTCAACTTTTGTGGATAGTGGGTTTTGAGTATGTGACCAATTTCATAGCTCATCATCGATGTTACATAATATATAGACATTTCAGGGATTTTAGGGTTATGAATAGAGTAACAGTCACACTTTTTATTGTTGAGGAATACAACTTTGACGGTAAATTTCGGGCTCGAGACTCAATCGATAAGAATCACAAACCATAGAAACCCACTTGCGTCAACCAATTTGACCTAATGGACGGAATGATGATACTTTCCGTTGGACCCAAATAAACCAGGTCCAATTTGTCCGAAGGGTGATATATTCTTAGGGCCTGTTTGGTATCATGTCGGAAATCAGGTTGGTATAGGGAATCGGGTTGGAATGGGGTTGGGATAGGAATGGCGTTAAATGATTTTAGGTATGAGTGCTACCTTGGTGTAGAGGTGGATTTGAAGTTATGTGTAAAAGTGGGGAATGTGTGATTCCAAGACATCAATCATTCTTATTCCCATTCTTAACCAAACATAAAAATAGGTTCCACTCATTCCTAACCCCATTCCTTATACCCAAGGTATAGAAACAAACAGACCCTTAAAGAGTTTGCTAGCGATCACCCAACCAAGGTAGAAGACTACGTTAGAAGCGGCCATTGGCGTTCATGGACAAATCTAAAGGCACGTCCAACATTCAAAAGAAACGTTGTCATGGCACTTAAAAAGATTTGAGACCAATCAAAGAAGACACATTCAACCTATCTCTACCGGCTTTCAATGCGCTTGTCAATCTTGAGATCTTTGTTCCAAAAACCACAACATTCATTATTCATCTTTTCCTTTATGTTCTTGTCCCCGAACTATTGTTGGGTTATGGAGCCTAATTTAGGAAAGAGATAGAGAAAAGGAAATTACTTGGAGTACAAGTAAAGGAGTTCCTAGGGTTTCTATCTTTTGTCTAATAGGATTTTTTTTTTGAAGGAAAAATATATCTTTTAAGGATCTAGGTTCTATATATACTCAACTTGATTATTGTAATTGGCGTGCTTTACCATTGAGAGAAAAATCCTACACAGAGAGATTGAGAGGTTAGGTTAGGAAGATCTTGATCAGGTTAGATCTGAAGATCAGTTTCTTTGTAGCCCTTGAGTCCTCTAATCTAATGGAGAAACCCTGGCTTGGTAGTGCCCCCAAACGTAGTCCTTGGGATGAACTGGGTCAACAATTGCTTGTGTCTTTGTCTTGGTTCGCTTACTATCCACCTAATTGCTAGAACGATCCGAAATTTCCCCAACAACTATCGCATTTCGTTGTCTAAATGAATAAAATCCATTGCATCTCCTTTGAATTTCTTATGTTAATATGAGTACCTTTGTATCTTTCTTGATCGGAATCGACGAAGTAATCCAAACACCAGGATCACCACATCGTGATTCTCAATTGACGTCCTCGATCTAAAGGATACAAGAGGGAGATTTTGCCCTTGAACTTTTTACCAAAATAATTTAGCGTCTAACGGGGGGCTCACTTGAAAGAAGTCATGACCATCATCGGTCCAAAGATTTGCAATAGTCGACGCCACCGAGACCATTCTTCCTTCGGGATAGCAAGCTTGGGGGAAACCCTTGTCTACAAGATGGTACAAGGTCATGAAGAAGCGTGCACAATCCGTATGATAGCAAGCATGGGAGGAAACCCTGGTCCATTAGCCTAGAAGGTCATGAAGAAGCACAAACTTGTATGTGTCTCTCCTTGCCCATTAGTCGTTAGAATTGAGAGATTTCTCCAAGAAGCTTCTCGACCGCTCTTCAACAAGACCACTCTATAATGAGTCTATCCTAACTATTAGCTGAGGGAGATCAGACAAACCAGATAGCGGTGGTCATGGGTAAGTAAAGTCATTCTATCACCGACCCGCAAATGAAAATAGATCAACGACTTACTTGTCATCGTGAACCTTTCACACATATCCAACCCAACAATCACCCACATGTTTCAGTAAAAAAAAAAAAAAAAACAATCACCCACATGTAAGTCTATTGACCTCGCAAACAACAATGAGCAACACAATTTTATCAATGATTTCTGTCCTCTCAAATATCAATTGTAGTTTGTTTGATTCTATGAGTTCTCTAACAAAATAAAAAGACAATAATAACCAACAAAAATGACCTAGAACATTACTATTTTACATGTAATATAAGGATTCACCTTCTAATCCAAAAACATAATATACTTTCACCTTCTTTTTCATGCTAGTGGATTTTGTCGAATTTGGTCGATGTGGGACAAAGCCATATCTATCCAGCACGAGCCATAGAAATCCAAACCCGTAAGTTGGAATATAGACAAAATTACGAGCTATGTAATATTTTATACCCGTAAATTCTGATGGAACGGAATGACTCATTGTGCGACTCTATTCTTTTATAACTCTCATTCACCCTCGCCCACTACAAGAATTTCATCCTAAAAGAATTTGTGGAAATGGATTTTATCTTAATTGTCACGCCCAAAAGTCACGAACTCACACGATTCAACAAATTTCAGTATACAAAAAACAAACTTGCAATTTCAACACTTGTTACCTCAAAGCTTAACCATGAAAACTCTCCGTTCTCTCTCCTATTTCCATTTTCCCTCTTTGCAATTTCAACACTTGTTACCTCAACACTTGTTACCTCAGCGCTTGGCTCTTCAGCCGCCAAGCTTCTTCCTCTCCATCACCCTTTCCCTTCTTTCATTTTCCCTGAACCTTGACCCTAACTTCACCCCTGCTAAGTTTTGGTCTGACCCCTTACCGTTAATCCTTCTCCTCCCCTGTTATGATGCCGTTCCCCGCTCGTGGTTGCCTGTTGTGGTTCTGGGTTGCTCTGGTTGCCTGGTTTGGCTTCTTCTCGCAATCGTGCTCGGTTTTGGTGTTGCTTGGTGGCCGGATTCTTCTTGCTGCTGCCTCGCTTGGCCTCCTCCGCTTGCTCCTTCGATCTGGGTTTCTCTTGAAACGGTAACCCTCCCCCTCTCAAAACCTCTCTTTATCCTTTACCTTTGTTCTTTTCAGATCTACTGTCGATGTTTGTTTGCTTGGCATGCTGTGTTCATTATCTACTTCCCGTATTTCTTGTTCTTCGATCCTGTTGTTGGCTGCTTCTCTGGTTTGGGTTTCCGCCTTATTTTCTTCCTTGTATGCTTGCTCTGTGATCCTTTGTTTTGTCACCAGCCTTCTTGGGGTTTTCGCCCTTTTTTGGATTGGTTGTGCTCTTTGATCCTTCTTGCCTGTTTGTTGATTTATGCTATCTGTTGTCTTCCCCTGAATGACCCTTCTTTGTATATTTCTCTATTCCATTTCCTGTTTATAACTTGTTTTGATGACCCTCTTCTCATTGTCTTTGCTCCTTTCTGCTTTCTCTGCTGCTTTTAATCTTCTTTGATTTATTGTGAGACTTCTTCTCTGCTATCTGTGTTCTGGTTACCTTGCTGTTTTGGTTGGATTTGGTCACTGTGGGGGTGTTGTGTTTGTTTGTTGCAGGTTGTGGACTCTTTCTTTGGAATTTGGCTTTGCTGGATTCAGTTCTCAACTTGTGATTGCTATGCTTCTATCCCTTTACCTCGGTTTTCCTCTACTTCCTTCTCTATCAACGGTAATATCTTCCACTTTTATCACTCTATGAAACTTATCATCCTCTTCTTTCCTCTCTTACCTGACTTCCTTTGTTTTGATGCTTCTCAACATCTTAGCAGAGTTGAGGGCTTGTTGGAAGGAGGGTTGAGGGTGATTGAAACTTTATATACCAACTATGTTGACCTCTTGGATCTAAAACACTTGCCTGAGAGGGCTGAAACTTCACCTGAAACTTTGCTGTGTTACTCTTATCACATCCAATTAAGGCTTGTCCTGACTATGCAGACTTTGCAAATTATGATGATCCTAATGGTTCAAAAGCTCCCTGTAGGACAGTTTTGTTGTTGTCCTAGGGTTGAGGTGTTGTATCCATTATTGTTTGAAAGCTACTCATTTGCTTGGGACACTTGCTTCCTTTGCCGGCCAGTTTGTTTTTGTTCTGGGACAGTTGTGGTTTAGGCTCCTTCATTCTCTTGAGGTTGAAGCTTTGCTATTATTCTCCCAACAATCACAGACTAAGTCGGATGATGAAAATTGGGTATTTTTGGTTCTCCAAAAATGCTTTTGAGACCTCTAGAAATCTGGCAAACTCCAAATTATCATACCAATTATAAAACCAAGTCAGCATGTTACCAATTACAAAGGATAGAATGCCTTGAACAAGATCATTCTCTCATTTCATTTACCATCTTAAGTTTAACTAGCTCTATTCACCAAACTTGCATAAAAAAGATTTATCAGTTTCTTCATCACAACCTGGTCATCCAACTCAAAAATTATACCCTTTATTACATTCAGGTTTAAACATCTCACTCTACAACCAGTTTTACCATAAAATTTAATAAATATTCTCCTTCTCATTGGATTAAACCTAAACGTACAGATTTTGATTTTAATAAATTCACTCTTCCAACCTATACAACCCCTATTAATTCTCATATTAAACTGAATCATTTCTGTAATTTTTTACTATTCACCTGCTCAAACAGACAGCTACTGATTTCATGTTTATCTCTTGATCATTTACAAATTTATCAGTTTAATACAGCCATGTTGTCACAAACTACTCTTACAAAATTTCAAACTCAATCTTTAAGTATTATTAATGTTATGCTCATATTATCATTTTTCTTATATCATTTACAGCTCACTGTTACCCTCGATCTCAGGTATACTTGTTGTAATGCTCTTAGCATTACCAAAATGAAACTCCAACTGAACTTCTACTTTCTGTCATGTCATGGCTTAGGAACAATTAAATTCTCTCCACTTCTAGCTACTCTTCTAATGATTACAGAAAATTCAATTTTCTGCTCAAGGTACAATTCCAACTCCACTTCCTATGTTTCACAAGGTCACAGATTTTATCTAAAAACTGCCAATTACTCTTACCTTAATCCATATCTATTTATTCATCAAAAATATCTTTACCCCCTGTACAGTCACCAATTTAATTCAACCTTATTAGTCATCTCTAATCTTATCCATAAGATAACTTCTCAGGATCATTATACTACACTTACTCTAATTCAAACTTGTTTACAGAAAATTTGTACTCTTCCCTTCAGGTACTACTGTTTCACTCTTTCTTCTCTGATCAATTTATTCCAGAAACTGGAGTGCAACTCTATGTCTTTTCATGATATAGGAACATTTAATTCAACTCAACCCACTTCCATTTATCTAATCATTACAGAAATTCAGCTTTTCTGCTCAAGGAGCTCATATTATGAATTTGATCCTCATTACACTTGCTTTAGATTGCTTGTTCTGATCTCAGGTCCTTCATATACCAATTTTATGACAGCTCGTTGTTTAAAACTTAAACTCAATTCAGCAGTGATTACCTACTTCTCTTCTTTTTATTGCAGAGTTGTTGGTTTCTCAATTCAAACATCACCTCAGACTTATACAAATTGTGATCATTCACAGCTGGTACTACTTTTCATTGTGTGTGCTGCCTTCATTAGATTGTTGTCTTCCAACAATTTTGTGAAAGGTTGCTCAGGTCAGGAATTGCTCATTACTATGACATTTTTTACACTAGGCTCCTTGTGGTCAACATTGCTCAGTTATCTGAATTCTGTAATTGGCAGGACTGCTTTGTGCAACCATACATCAAATTCTCAGCCACTGTTAAGCATGTCTGCAAAAATCACCACAATTCATAGTTCAAGCTTCCTTATATCACCTTGTATGAACAATTGCAGTATCACATAGTGATCATGAACATTTGTTTTGTTGTTCAATGGTGTTTCTCCATTTGTACAATATTGTCATCATACTCTTTTCAACAGTTACATTATTGCCCAAAAATCACATTCTGCGTGGGTTTGCTTGGCTATGCACATTTATCACACCTTGATCCCTTACAATTCTGGGTTGTTTTCCTCATTCACTATGTAGCCTGTCCTGTTCAGATGCAGCTCCCTTACAATTGTTGTTATTCTTGTAATAAGATATCATACAATTGTACAACTATGCTATCACCCTTTCAACCAACATTACATTTCTATGTGTTTACTGGTCCTCTTTTTGATAGAGGTTGTCTGCGCATTTACATTATTCAAATTTCACATTTCTTTGAATGGTACCTTATCAAAGTTATATTATGACTGTCGCTTACTGGAATGTGAGGGGGATTAGGCGAGCTAATTTTTGGGATGAAATTGCTTTCCTACGAAAACTCAACAAAATTGATCTCTTATGTTTAGCAGAAACCAAAACTATGACAAAACCAAGTGACTCGATTATCAATAAATCAGGATTTCATGATTGCATTTTTTCCCCTGCTATTGGCTCCAAAGGGGGTATTGCTCTATTCATCCTTCGAAATGAATTTACTCGTAAGTTTGCTCTACTTGCGCAATCTACTAATTATATTATTATCAAAAATAATGATCCTTTACACCCTCTAATTCTAGCCTTTGTATATGCCCCTTCTCGGGAAGAAGATAAAAATGAGTTTTGGGACTCTTTTAACGGTCTACTTCTCTCTCTAAATTGCCCTTTTCTTCTCATAGGAGACTTAAATGAAATTAGTTGCCCTGCCGATAAGCTCGGTGGTGTTTTAACTACCCCAAATAGATTCAATCGTCTTCTCACTATCCAAATTACACTAGGTGTTTTAAATACAACTACTACAGGTTTCCCTTACACCTGGAGGAAGAGTTTAAACTCTGATCACAATACCTTTGAACGTCTTGATCGAGTTTTAATTCATCAAGCTTTAACTTCGGATTTTCCTAATATTCAAATTCATCATCACCCATTTACAACTTCCGACCATTGCTTAATTTCCTTTAAACTAGACAAAAACAAAAAATACTAATACCCATTCCGTTTTGAGAATGCTTGGATCTCAAAACCGGAATTTTCTGACCTTGTCAAAAAGGTCTGGCGATATAAATTAAATGGATCATTTATGTTTAAAATTACTCAGAAAATGCAACTGCTTATAAAATACTCAAAACACTGGGCGAAAAAACATATAAACAATAATTTTGAACAACTCAAAATATCTGAACAACAACTTCAGGACCTGCAGGCTTCTCTTCTCCGAGACCCCTCCAGTAGACTGATACTTACAAAGCTACAACAACATCTGAATAAATATAATGTTCTTATAGTTTTCCATCATAGATTTTGGCAGCAGCGTGCTAAAATTACGCACCTTCAGAATGTTGATAAGAATACTAAATATTTTCAGACTATTTCCAAAATTAAAAGATTTAAACAGAATATTTTCTCGTTTCAATCAAGTGATGGATTAACTATTACAGACCATGACTCTATTTCACGGAACATTACAGAGGAACTTTCAAAACGTTTTCAGGTTAACACTGCCTGTGTTCTTCGTACAGGAGACCTAGATATCATTCCTGCTTCGGTATCTACTCTAGATAACATTCAACTTGCTAAATCACCTACACCCTCAGAAATTAAACAAGCAGTCTTTGACCTTGCACTTAATAAAACACCAGGACCTGACGGCTTTACTGCTGAGTTCTTTCAGCAGTTCTGGCCCACAGTAGGTTCCTCGCTAATTTTGGCAGTGAATGCTTTCTTTCACTCGGGGGTTATGCTCCGTTCTTTGAATAAAACATTCATTGCCTTAATTCCTAAAACTGACACGCCAAAGACAATCAATCACTACCGACCAATTAGCTTATGTAACACTATTTATAAAGTAATTACAAAACTACTCTCTAACCGAATTTCGCATATTTTGCCACTTTTGGTTCACCCGCTTCAAAGTGCCTTTGTGAAAGGGAGACTTATTCAAGATAACATTCGTATAGCACATGAAATCTTTCACTCTTTTCACAAAAAGAAAAAAGGCCGTGTAGGCTGGATGGCGATAAAACTAGATCTTGAAAAAGCATATGATAAACTTAATTGGAACTTCATTCGTTCTATGCTAACAAAATTTGGCTTTGATGCTAAATGGATCCAATTAGTAATGACGTGTATCTCCACTTCCTCGTCTTCGGTTTTGGTTAACAATGAACCAGGCACTGAATTTTCTCCCCAATGTGGGATCCGTCAAGGTGACCCAATAGCTCCATTTATATTTGTACTAGCTATGGAATATCTATCAAGAACTCTTCAAAATGAAGCAATTTCTAACTCCAAACTTGTCAGTATTCAGCTTGTGAAAAACGGCACGTTAATTCCCTTTCTCAGTTTTGCGGATGACACTATTACATTTGCACATGCCTCGGAAGAAAATGTGCAGTATATCAAACTTTTTTTGGATCACTTTTCCCTTTTATCTGGACTGTCCATAAATTACCATAAAAGCTCCTTCCAAACCTCAGCAAATGTCTCACGAGAAACTACTATTTCTCTGGCTAGTATATTAAACATACAAGTTACGACTACCATGGAAAAATATTTGGGCATCCCGATTTTAAAAGGGAGAGTTCAAAACAGTATGTTTAATAACACAATAACTAATTTACAAAAACAACTTTCTCAATGGAAGGCCAATTCTATTTCCCAAGCAGGCCGGGTTGTCCTAATACAGTCTTGTGTTGGATCGTTAGTACTGAGGGACGTCCTTTACTTTGATAAAGGCGTCCTTAGGTTAGGCGTCCCTACGAGGAGTAGGGGCGTCCTTGAGTAATGCAGCGGAAATTAAGTACTAAACAGATAATAGACGAATGTAGAGAATTATAGAGGAACCACTCAAGACCAAGTAGTCCTTGAGTGTAAACCTCTACCTCCTTGGAGGATTTTTGAATAGTTCTTTCCTTTCTATTGAACGTTCTTTCAGTTGTACTGACGAGTCTTTACAGTTCTCTGGCACTTAGCTTTTCCCTAAGTCCACTAGTAAAGGACTCCTCTAAGCCTACAACTTAAGCGAGTTCAATCTACTAAAGGACTCTATTCCTACGTTCTGCAGTACTTTGCAGAACTCTCTTTCTCTCTTTTTGGGTTTTCTCTTACAAACTGTTTTTGTGATTTGGTTACAAGTCTCACTCGATCTAACACAAGTTCTAGCACTGTTCTTGAGTTCTTGAGTTAGTTCTTCGTGTTCTTGAGTCAGTCGCTTTCTCTTTGATTCTCTCTGAATATTCCTGAAAGCGTTAGTGTCACAATAAATGCCTTGGGGCTATTTATAGGACTTGGGGAAGGGCGTCATTTCTCTGGGACGATCATGCCCTTCATGGACGTGGCTACAGGATCTTCCTCCACGTAGTGGGGCGGTGATGAGGAAGCTTCCTGTATCCAGCTGTGTATGATGAACTTCGCTACAGGATCGGCCGCCACGTGTTGATGGACTCTGTAACAGGATCGTCCGCCACGTAGTGTTGGACTCCGCTACAGGATCGGTCTCCACGTGTCCTTGGATGATCAAAAATTGTCGAGTGATGTCATCTTGTCGGCTAGTGAGTAAGGACTCCTTTCTTGCGTTCCTACTTGCTAGGGACTTCGTCTTGCTGAAGTAGTCTCTGGCTGGTCCTTACTTCCTGTTAGCTAGCTTCCCTAAGCTTGTGGGACGCTCATACACACTTGTTGTCCTTTTGATCACTGGCGTTCCTGAATACTTGGACAACTTTATTAGAATCAAAGTGAGTTTGTCATATCAAAACTAAGGGACGGTTGTGTGGAATACTAACAAGTGCGCAAGCGTTCTTGGTAGCGTCCCAACAATTTCCCCCTTTTTGATGATGACAAACTCTTCAGCAAAATAGTTTTGACATTGGAACTTAGCATGCATGAAAACTTATAAGCGTCCTCTAACACTTAGAGAGATTTTAATGTGCACAAGTTTTCAATCTTTGATTCTCTAGCTTTTGGATTTTAAGGAAAGAGTCGCGTCCTAGAAAAGATTTTCTAAGCTTTCTCTTTTATTCTAGCATGAGCAGCGTTCCTTAGACTTTTCACTTAATAGTTCCCCCTTAACACTTGCTTATTCTAGATAACTATTTTATAGCGCATCTCTGCAAAACTACACTTCCCCCTTTTGGCATCATCGAAAAGGATAACAAGTGATAAGGACGTTAGCACAAACACATAACTAAAAGCAGTGGAACGCTTAAACAAATATATGCAAGCAAATAGTGGAATTGCCATTCAAACAAAATTAGAGTTATTACAAACCAAGATCATAGTGTTTGAAGTTCAAAAGAAGCAAAGGCGAAATAATAGGGGATTAACAGGGGTGGTGGCAATCACTGAGAACGGCTGTTGTCTTGATAAAACTTGAGCAATTGATCTTGAAGTTCAGCAGCCTTGGAGAACGCAGATGACAAGTCCTTTAAGGCAGAGAAGATGAGGCACTGATTGTCCATAATGGCACCCATGAGTTCTGCTGGAGGATGCTGAGAGATGTTTGCAGGAGCAGAACGAGGCAGAGGACCTGAACTCGATGAAGGGGCATCCGTGGGAAGAGCTGGAGAAGAGGGAGTCCCTAAGAGCATTTGATCAAGGGTTGTAAGATCTACGGCGGGCTCTTGATCTTGAGGGGACTCTTGAGGCGTGGAATTAAGCCTTGCGGCCTCAGCCTCAGCAGCTAAGCGTTCTTCTTCGGCTTTCAGTCTTGCTTCCTCAGCCTCAGCTTCTAACTGTTTCAGAACGGACGGGAGCTCTTCATTGTGCCTTATCTCGACGAGTCCCTTCTTAGCATTCCATTTCAAACCAAGTTCTTCAGAGGGAGCGCTCTCATCATAAGCATCCTGGGACTGCAAGATCGCCTTCACTACACCAGGGTACGGCAAGGCGTGCCTCTTCCTTCCACACTTGGCCATATGTTGCATAGCAATTCTGGCTAAGTTGATTGGGCGACGTTCGAGGATAGCGTCAATTAGGATTATATCGTGTGTCTGCACAATTGATCGCTTTTCCTGCCTTGGAAGAATGGCGCGACAAATGAAGTAGTGGACGATTGCGCCAACTTTGCTCAGAACATGAGCTACCCTGTCAAGTCCCATAGGCCTTTTGCCCTGAAATATGTGCTCAACCAGAGGCAGTTCTTGATCTGTCGTTTCAAAGCCGCCTTCAGGAAGTGAGCTAAGAGCATCGGACGGTGGCTTGCGTGGACCTAGACCCAGGAAGGAGCGCATTTGACGTTCTGTGACTGAAGCTTTCTCACCTTCAATTTTGAAGTGGAGGGAGCCATCTTTTGCCTTGTAGCGCAAATCCCTGTAGAACGCCTTCACCTGTTCTTTGTCAACAGTTGTCGGCGCTGGTCCAACGTTCTGCCATCCTTGGAATTTCAGAAGCTCGAGGAACTCCTGAACTGATTCATCGTTGAAGGAGGCTAGCCACTCTTCAGAGTAAATGAGTGGACTAAGGACTTTAACGGGCACATCAGCGTTCTTCCTTTTACGCTTGCCCTTGGGGGACTCAGAGTCCTCATCATCATCTGACTCGTCCGCAGCTTTCTCCGAGTCACTGTCAGAAGCGTCCTTTGAAGGAGCGTCCTCTGTGCCTTGTTCTTTTTCTGCATCGCCACCAGCTGTGGCTTGATCGGCACCAGAGGTCTGACCTTGGGACGTGCCCTCAGCATCCTGAGCCTCTGTTTGATTTTCTGTTGCTTGCTCAGCGTCCGCGGGGACGTCATGGGATTCTGTTTGGATTGAGGGAGAGGGGTTTTCTTGTGGAGCTTGGGAGGGGTTGAGGATGGGGAGAGATTGGTTGTAGGGTGGGACTTCCTGAGCATCACGCTCGAGCTCTTCAGAAAGAGTTGGCTCGGCGTCCTTTTGAGGAACCTGGTGCTCGCCAGCGTCCTCAGGTACTTGTGTTTGAGCGGGAGCATTCGCAACTCCTTCAACCTCGTCGTCGGAGTCCCCAACGACATCGATAATAGGGGAGACTCCTGCAGGAACTTCTTGAGGCGTTCCTCTCTGGCTCTCAGACGAGCTAGAGGAAGAGGAGGAAGAAGGAATATGCTCAACTTGCGCAGGAGCGTCCTTCGCGAGCAAAACTCTGGGCTGCTCACCAACCTTTCTTCGGCGAAACGTGTGCTCAAACGTTCGCTCAGCCTCATCCGGGCCGCTTTCGGATGAAGGACGACGGGACCTTGGGGTCTCGGGGTCTTTTGGGGGCGAGATGTGAGCCGGGGCAGCTGGGAATTTGGCAAGATCTAGGGGAGAGACTGGTTTGGAGGAAAAGGGAACGAGGGCATTTTGCTTGGAAGGTTGAGGGGACGGAGGGGGAGTTGGGATTTGGACGATTGAGATTTATTGAGGAGGAGGAGAGGATTCCTTAGAGAGGTTGGAAGGCCTTTTTGTGGGGGGTTTTTGAGGATGGGACGCTTGAGGTTTTGGCCTTTTTGAGGGGCCTTGGGTCGTGAACCTTTTTGGAGCGTCCCTCCTTTAAGTGGGAAGGGAACTTGTCCACAATCTCCGTTGGTTTGGAAGTGGAGAAGGGTTGGGAAGATTTGGAGAGGGGAGAAGAAGGTGCAGGACGCTTCAGCAAATTTTTGGTGGTTAGGGTAGGAACGGCAGGAGGAGGTGGAGAGGGACTTGGCACTCTTGCTTTGAGCATTTTGTAGGCCGGGGAGTCCCTAGGATACATGGGAAAGTCGGGAAGGACAGCGTTGTGGAGGTCAGGTATAAGTTCAAGTAAGGGACCCAGATTCTCACCTCCAAATTGTGAGAAGAATAGAACGTCGTCCATCCGTCCTGGCAAGTCCTTGTAGTTGGTGTTGTGAAGACTTGGCATGACGAAGCGTTCAATGAACCTTTCATAGTTCTTGGTCTTCGTTGCATTATTCTTGACCTCTGGCAAGCCCATGCGTTCCCTTATTAAATTGTAGAGAGTTCTCGGCTTTCTGTTGATGAAGTCCACCAACGATTCATTAAGGACAATGGGTTTTGGTTTTTCGATGTAGTGGGACTTCACCAGCTTTCTCCGCTTCCCGCCGGTAGAAGATCCGGCCACGTTCAACTGTCTTTGAGACATGTTTTCAGATGAGATTTAGAGAGAGAAAGTCGCCGGAGTTCTAGAGAGAAGGCAGAGCAGATTTGAGAGCGAGAAAGTGGTTGAGCGTAATAAATTTGATTGCGACTGTTCTGGCCTTATATAGAGGAAGCGGTGGCACAAATGGTAATTAACACTGTTTTACTGTGCGACACGTGGCAAAACTTCCCCCTTAAGAATTGAGCAAAAGCAACGGTCACTGTTCACACTTTCAGAAGTTCAAAATTCTGACTCTTCAACTTCTCCTCAACAACTGAACTGGCGTCCTTTGCAACAAACAATGAGCGTCCTCTCATACTTAGCAAAAATTTACCTCTTTAAGCACACTTCTTCAAGCAAACCAACAACCAACTTACCGTTCTTGTGATCACCTTTCGAACCAGTTGAGAACAGCGCAAGTACGTCCCGTAAAAGAAAATATGAAGCTCATAGGACGCTTTTGCGGAGTTCTCGGCTAGGGTAAGCTTAGAGTTCCCATCATTTCGGCTTATCATGAGGGTTGGGTGATCAGGGATACTCTTTTCAAGACAAAATAGAGAAAATTTGAATGGCGTTCCAAAGTAGCAAACACATGAAGTTTTAGACTAGCGTCCTTGCAAATATGAATTCAATGCATAACAGTCCTTAAACACTTAGAATCTACAAAACATAGGCAATCATTGAGAGAATAGTAGAACGGGACTTGCTACTTAAAAGTTATCATCCCCAAGAGCAACCTGAGATGCTCAAAGGGATGTCTATCAAGCGCCTTAGTGAAAATATCAGCTATTTGGTCTTCCGTTCTTACATGCTCCATACTAATGAGTCCTAGTTCAACATTATCACGCAAGAAATGATGCCTTATATGAATATGCTTTGTGCGTGAATGAAAAACAGGATTCTTAGAAATTTCAATAGCACTTGTGTTATCACAACGGATGGGAATAGTTTCAAAATTGATACCGTAGTCCTCTAGTTGATATTTGATCCAAATAACTTGTGAACAGCACGAGGCAGCAGCAACGTACTCGGCTTCCGCAGTTGAAAGCGCCACAGAGTTCTGTTTCTTAGATCCCCAAGAGACTAAGCATGAACCAAGGAACTGTGCCATTCCTGAGGTGCTTTTCCTATCAATTACATGACCAGCATAATTTGCGTCCGAGTAGCCGATTAGCTTGAAGGACGTCTTCCTGGGGTACCAAAGGCAAAGATCATCACGTCCTTTGAGGTAGCGAAAGATCCTCTTGACTTCTTGCATGTGGGACTCCTTTGGGTTCTCCTGGAAGCGTGCACACAAGCAAACGGCAAACATAATGTCGGGACGGCTTGCGGTCAAGTAGAGCAAAGAACCAATCATCCCTCTATAAAGCTTTTGATCAACGTCCTTTCCCTGTTCGTCTGCGTAAGGACGCGAGTTTGGAGAACAAGGAGTGGCAACAGGTTTGGACGTGTTCATCCCGTACTTCTCAAGCATTTCACGGACATATTTCTGTTGGTGAATGCGCGTCCCTTCCTTGAGTTGATTAATTTGAAGTCCCAAGAAGAAATTGAGTTCTCCAATGAGGGACATCTCAAATTCACTACTCATTAAGGACTTGAACTCATCTACAAGGTTTATGTTAGTACTACCAAAGACTATATCATCAATATAGACTTGGGCAATTAAAATGTCCTTGTGAACTTTCTTTATAAACAAAGTTTTATCAATTGAACCTCTAGTGTACCCATGAGACAAAAGAAAGGACGCAAACCTATCGTACCATGCACGAGGTGCTTGCTTGAGTCCATAGAGCGCTTTGTCCAAGTAGTACACATGATCTGGGTGAGAGGCGTCCTCGAAGCCAGGCGGCTGAGCAACATACACTTCCTCCTTTAGCTTTCCATTGAGAAAGGCAGTCTTGGCGTCCATTTGAAATAACTTGAATCCTTTGTGAGCGGCGAAGGCAATGAGAAGACGAACGGCTTCAATTCTAGGAACAGGAGCAAAGGTCTCATCATAGTCTATGCCTTCCTCTTGCTTGAATCCTTGAGCCACCAGTCTTGCCTTGTTCCTTGACACACGTCCACTCTCATCAAGCTTATTTCTGAACACCCATCGCGTCCCTATGATATTTTTGCCTTTGGGACGTGGGACGAGAGTCCAAACTTTGTTCCTTTCAAACTGATTGAGTTCTTCTTGCATTGCTTGAATCCAGTCAGCGTCCTGGAGTGCTTCTTTGATATTCTTTGGCTCCACCATAGAAACAAAGGCATTGAATGCACAGAAAGCTAAATTTGCACTCTGGGACTTGCTTGCAGCTGACCTTGTTTGAACTCCTTGAGAAGGATCAGAAACAATTTGAGAAGTTGGATGGTCCCTAGAGAAACGGGACTCCCTTTGAAACAAATGAGCAAATCTTGGATCAATGTCTCCATCAGAATCATCACTTCCACTTTGAGCATCGTCCTCAATGTGTTCCCCCTCAGAGAGAGCGTCCACACTTTGACGTTGCTCGCCTTGATGACTTGATTCAGCTACATCTTGTTGAACTGGGGATTCACTACGAGAGGGAACTCCTTGAACAACACTGGGAGCGTCCACTGAGACTTCTTCAGGATTTGGAGATGCATCCTTAGAGACATAGTATTTTCCAGAAGTCCAATCCTCAGCTTCATCTTCAGAGTCGTCCTGTTGTTGTGAGGAAGAACGTTCTTTCTTACTTGGTTTTTCTTTGTGAGAAGAACTTTCTTTGAATACAACATGAATACTCTCCTCAAGCTTTAGAGTCCTTTAGTTGAAAACTCTATAAGCTTTGCTGGTAAGAGAGTACCCAAGGAATATGGCTTCATCGCTCCTTGCATCAAATTTTCCAAGTTTTTCTTTATCATTGTTGTGAACGAAACATTTGCAACCAAAGACTCTGAGATAATCGATGCGAGGCTTCTTTCCATTCAACAACTCATAGGACGTCTTCTTCAGCAAAGGACGGATCATGGCACGATTGATGATATAACATGTTGTAGCAATAGCTTCCGCCCAGAAGTACTTTGGAACGCTATTTGCCAAGAGCATAGTCCTTGCCATATCCTCTAGCGTCCTGTTCTTTCTTTCCACAACTCCATTTTGTTGAGGAGTCCTTGGAGCTGAGAAGTTGTGAGAGACTCCATGTTGATCACAGTAGGCCAGGAACTCTGAATTTTGGAACTCCGTTCCATGGTCTGATCTTATGGCTTTGAGAGGCGTCTCGAGAGCAACTTCCACTTGTTTGATGAAGACTTTGAACGCATTGAAGCAATCTGCTTTGGTTGCCAAGAAAAGAACCCAAGTGAATCGAGAAAAATCATCTACAAGAACGTAAATGTACCTCTTTCCACCATAGCTCAACGTCTTCATGGGTCCACAAAGATCCATATGAAGCAGTTCCAGAGGCTTCTTTGTGCTTACTTCGTTCTTGGATTTAAAGGACGTTCTTGTTTGCTTCCCTTTAATACAGGCTTCACATTGTTCGACTTTCTCAGGATCGATGCGGGGAAGTCCTTTCACAAGATTTCGCTGATGTAGCTTAAGGATTGTGCTTGGTCCAACATGGCCAAGTCGGCGATGCCAGAGATCAGCGTCCTCCTTTGATGCAGATAGACACAACTCTGATTTAGGTTTGAACTCTTGATTGAAGATATAGATATTGTTCTTGCGAACTCCTTTGAGAACAACTTTGTTGGACTTCTTGTTGATGACTAGGCACTCCTTTGAGTCAAATGTGACTAGATTTTCACCTTGATCACACATTTGAGAGACGCTAAGAAGATTAAAGCCAAGTCCTTTAACAAGACTAACATTTGTTGCTTTAATGGACGGGTTGAGAATAGCAGTTCCCGTTCCTTTGATCTTTCCTTTGCCCTTATTGCCAAACGAGACAGTTCCTCCCGTGGCACTACTTTGGATAGAAGTGAGATGGATCTGGCTTCCTGTCATATGATTTGAGGCGCCACTATCAATGATCCATGGGCGTCCCCTCACTTCCACCTGCCATAACAAAGTTAGTGTTTGGCGACCTAGGCAAGGTGTTCCTTACCTGGTTCGTTACAAAAGTAGAACTCTGGTTCTGGCATATAGTCATTAATATTCACATCATTTGAAATAGCATGCTTGCGGAAAGAATTCCTAGAGCGTCTAGAACGCCTAGGATTAGCCTTAGGAACGAACTTATCATTTTCATTGTTAGTCCTAGCAGCTTTTCCATTTTCAATATCTTCCTTGAGTTTTAAGCAGTCATACTTGAAGTGATCTCCTTGTCCACAGTACCAACACGTCCTATAGTAAGTACCAAGATAGTACTTCTTATTTGGACGTTGAATCTTGTTTTCTTTCATCTTTTGAGGATTGCAAACTTTTGAACCGTTCCCTTTAGCAATCTTCTTGTAAATCTTATGACTTGTGGAGTTAGTGTAGTAGTCTTCCTTTCCTAATTCTCCACTTTCTAGAACTCTAATTCTTTCAAGAAGGTTTTTAGTTTTCTCCCTTTCAAGTTCCAGTTCAGAAGTTTTGCTTGCCTCAAAATCACTAGGAAGAGAGTTCTTAGTGTCATCTTCATAACCTAGACCTCTCTTAGCTGGGATAAAAACCATAGGTCTCACTTCTTCAACTATGGGACTCTTACCCATCACTTTCACTTCTTCCCTAAGCTTAGCGTTCTCAAGTTTGAGACACATGATTTCAGTTTTTAGGGACTTAGTTTCATCACATGAAGACTCTAGTTGAATAGTCATTGTACTACAATTTTCACATTCAACTACAATGTTTTCATCTTCAAGTTCATCCATTCTTTTTTTCATAGCAAGACTTTCCTCCATTATTTTACCAATGAGTTTAAGCAATTTTGGTTTTGAACATTTTTCTAAAGAACGCATCATTGAATCATGAGTTACCTCTTGTTCGTTGTCGGAGGCGTTCTCTTCAACAACTGGGGCGTCCTCCACTGCCATGTATGCAACTTGATCGTCACGTTCATCATCACTTGAACTGAGATCATTCCAGGCAACTGTACAGGCTCCAATGAGAGCTTTCTTCTTGTCCTTGGAGGACGTTCCCATAGTGCATTTTTTGGCAAAGTGTCCCTTTTTGTTGCATTTGTAGCACGTGAGTTCCTTCATTTCAGCCTCTGTGTACTTGGGACTCTCCTTTTTGTAGAACTTGCTCTTGCTACTATGCTTGTTCTTCTTGTTATAGTACTTGAGAGCCTTGTGAATAAGAGAAAGTTCCTCATCTGAGTCAATCTCTTCCTTTGGCTTTCTTTATTTTTCTTTGGGACGCAAATTCTCAAGAGTTTCCTTGTTTTGCATCATCAATGCTAGATCTCTTTGGCCACGTAGGTACTCGGCGTACTCTGGTGTTGTGGACGCCAAATCAAGATCAGTTTGAGGATTCTTTCCTAGCTGAGCCATGTCAGAGACTCTTCTTTCTTCGTACTGCCTGAGCTTCCCATAGATCTCTTCCATGTCTAGAGTTTTGTTGGCTGTGTTTTCTTTGAACGTTGTCTTGTCAAAGTTCCAGACCCCGGTCAAACCATCAATGACCACTTCAACTCTATTCCTCATGGAGATTTCTGTTTCTGGGATGCCCAAGTTCCTCATCTTGGTGACAAGGGCCTCAAAGCGGTATGAGTAATCGTTCACCGTTTCATTTGGCAACATGCTAAAAGCATAGAACTCTTTCTTGATTTTCAGCTGGACGTCCTCCTTCATTTCAGTGGTTCCCACATGGAACTTCTCAAGAGCTTCCCACTATTGTTTTGCTGTAGGTAAGTTGCCAACTCGAGTTGCATCCCTTTCGCACAAGGACGCTTGAAGAAAACAAATAGCTTTTGCATTGGTTTCCATCAGCTTGAACTCATCAGGACCCCACTCGTCCTCCTTATCAGCTTTGTCAGTGGGAACCTTGAGATCTCCCTTCATAATAACCTTCCAGCATTGATAATTTTGACCTCTGCAGAAATTTTCAAACCTAGTCTTCCAGCGGTTGAAGTTGCCGTCCGTTAGGCGCGGAGGCTTCACAAAAGAGATTCCAATAGGTTCCATGTCCATCTTTACCTGCAACTCAGTAAGAATCTAGAGCGCCCGCTCTGATACCAATTGTTGGATCGTTAGTACTGAGGGACGTCCTTTACTTTGATAAAGGCGTCCTTAGGTTAGGCGTCCCTACGAGGAGTAGGGGCGTCCTTGAGTAATGCAGCGGAAATTAAGTACTAAACAGATAATAGATGAACGCAGAGAATTATAGAGGAACCACTCAAGACCAAGTAGTCCTTGAGTGTAAACCTCTACCTCCTTGGAGGATTTTTGAATAGTTCTTTCCTTTCTATTGAACGTCCTTACAGTTGTACTGGCGAGTCTTTACAGTTCTCTGGCACTTAGCTTTTCCCTAAGTCCACTAGTAAAGGACTCCTCTAAGCCTACAACTTAAGCGAGTTCAATCTACTAAAGGACTCTATTCCTACGTTTTACAGTACTTTGCAGAACTCTCTTTCTCTCTTTTTGGGTTTTCTCTTACAAACTGTTTTTGTGATTTGGTTACAAGTCTCACTCGATCTAACACAAGTTCTATCACTGTTCTTGAGTTCTTGAGTTAGTTCTTCGTGTTCTTGAGTGAGTCGCTTTCTCTTTGATTCTCTCTGAATATTCCTGAAAGCGTTAGTGTCACAATAAATGCCTTGGGGCTATTTATAGGACTTGGGGAAGGGCGTCATTTCTCTGGGACGATCATGCCCTTCATGGACGTGGCTATAGGATCTTCCTCCACGTAGTGGGGCGGTGATGAGGAAGCTTCCTGTATCCAGCTGTGTATGATAAACTTCGCTACAAGATCGGCCGCCACGTGTTGATGGACTCTGTAACAGGATCGTCCGCCACGTAGTGTTGGACTCCGCTACAGGATCGGTCTCCACGTGTCCTTGGATGATCAAACATTGTCGAGTGATGTCATCTTGTCGGCTTGTGAGTAAGGACTCCTTTCTTGCGTTCCTACTTGCTAGGGACTTCGTCTTGCTCAAGTAGTCTCTGGCTGGTCCTTACTTCCTGTTAGCTAGCGTCCCTATGCTTGTGGGACGCTCATACACACTTGTTGTCCTTTTGATCACTGGCGTTCCTGAATACTTGGACAACTTTATTAGAATCAAAGTGAGTTTGTCATATCAAAACTAAGGGACGGTTGTGTGGAACACTAACAAGTACGCAAGCGTTCTTGGTAGCGTCCCAACATCTTGCTTATTAAGTAAAGTTAACTATCTTATGCAAAGTTTTCTGCTTGCACAAGGAACTCTAAATCAGATAGATAAGGTAGCAAGATCATTTTTCTGGAACAAATTCAATACTAATCATCACCCCCTCCTTAGCTGGGAAAAAATTTGCACTCCTAAAGATGAGGGTGGACTGGGCCTGAGGTCCGCACTCAATATTAACCTTGCTCTTCAAATGAAACTTCTGTGGAAACTTGTCTCTCAACCAGACAACATTTGGGTTCGGATTGTTTCTGAGAAATATCTGCAAAATCAATCTCTTTTCCATTATCAAAAAAATAATTGCTCTTGGCAGTTTGGTAGACTGTTAAATATCCGGGACCCATTCTCCAAAGGAATTCGATGGATGATTGGAAATGGAAATGACATTAAATTCTGGTCTGATCCATGGATACCGAATATTGAGTTGATTTCTTTTTTTGAGAATGTTGACTTGGATTTACGAGTCTCCAACTTTATTCTCCCTAATCATACCTGGAATTTGACCGCGTTAAATCTAATCCTCCCACCTCAAATTGTTAATACTATCTCTCAGTTAAGAATTCCAGTTACCAATGCAGTGGATCGCCTTATTTGGCTTCTTGCTACTGACGGTAATTTCTCGGTTCATTCTGCTTCCACACTAATTTCCTCTCCAAATTCAACACCGAATGACAACGTCAACGTCTCTTGGATTTGGAAAACAAAACTTCCGCCGAAAGTTCAGAATTTTCTTTGAAAATCTTGTGCAGACTGCCTCCCAACTACAGATAGACCGTCTTGAGAAAATTTAAATCATCTCTTCTTTGTGACCTGATGAAAATTTAAATCATCTCTTCTTTGAATGCTCTTTCACTCGGCTCATGATCGCCCGTCTTGAGAAATTATTAAAATACTCTTTTCAACTTACTACTACAGATACGTTCATATCTAACATCCAAACTACTCTCAAGCAAAATCAAAATAGCAACCCACTCTGCTTTCTTTGGTGGTTTATATGGGCCCATAGAAACGCTAAATTATTTGACCCGTCTAGAATTAACCCTTCTAAGCTCCCCTTTGAATTAGCATTTTCGCAATCTCTTGAATGGGATAGCGTCAAACCTGTGACCCATCCAAAAATAACCAATAGACCGCATCGGAAAAAAAATGGAATATGGAAAAAACCACCACCTCAATTTGTTAAACTAAATTTTGATGCTTCTAAATTCGGAAATGGACCCTCTTTTGCTGGTTTCATCCTTCGAAATGAACTTGGACAAATTTTAAATTGTGGAAGATCTGAGCTTTTACACTTATCAATTATTCAATCCGAAGCTTCAGCCTTGCTTTTTGCACTTCAAAGTATAAACCTGCAACTTGGTACTAAACTAATTATTGAAGGTGATAACCTAACGGTTATCAATTCTTTAAAACGTCTTTGGAAAATTCCATGGGAAATTCTATCTATTATAAATGACATCAGACACCTTCTTTCGCATCTTCCTCATGTGGTTTTCTTACATTGTTTCAGGGAGTGCAATCAAGCGGCCGATTTTCTTGCTAAGAGACAAGTCAATCTTAGTCTTCTAAATTCAGTTATTTCTAGTTCCTCTACATCTTCTTTAGACCTCTTTCCTTCTTTATCTGTAATCCAGCTTAAAGGGTTGTTGAGTCAACAGCCCGGGCTGATGAATTTTTTTAAGATCATCCATTGTGATGATTTAGGCTGGCCATGTAATACTCTGGTAGCCTAATGTTTGCCTGTATGAGCTAGTAGCTCTTCTATCAAAAAAAAAAACAAATTTCAGTATACATCCTACTAGTAACACCTTGGAGCGACACAACAAAAGTAACGGTATTCAACAATTTCAGCCCACTACAAGAATTTGTGGAAATGGACTTTAGCCCATGCCTTCCAGAGAGTATTATTTTCAGCTTGAATGTCATAAATCAGTTCTGTGACAACAACGTTCAAGAGAATCGTGATCACCTCTAGTTCAATTGCAAGTTTTCTAGAGAGGTCTTGAACAGAGTTCTGTGTTGGGCAAGAATTGGAAGAAGGCACAACACCATTGATGATTGGATTGGAGCCATGAGTGGCATGACTAGGAGGAATGGATTCATGTTTAGACTTTGGATTGCCTGCATAAGTGCAGTTATGTACTACATTTGGCAGGTTAGAAATAGGATAATTTTCAGAGATGATGATTGTTCTGTAGAAGAGTGCAGTAGCATAGTGATCAACCATGTTAGGAATTGTATTCTAGCAAGGTGGAGAAAACACATAAGAGAGTCTAGAAAATGGTTTAGTAGGACCGGTCTAAACATTTCTTTTTCCATCTAGGTTTCTAGATGTTTTTGTAAGTCTTTTCTTTTATTTTGAATGAAATCACCCCTTTAAATTCAAAAAAAAAACAAAAGTAATGGTATTTAATCCTCATATTCAGTCGTTGATTTGTAGTGAAATCCTTTCCGCATGTGAGGGATGACCCATTAGTTACTTTGTTTGGGCTTAAGTCCATCTAGTATTAGCAATGACATGAAAGGTTACTCCCAACTGTATACTAATCACAACTTCAGGATGGACCTTCATGGACAGGCCCATGGGCCCAATTGTATAAACAATGGCCTTGATGATTGATAAAAAGTAAATCACAAACTTATCATGCTTGGAGCTGTTTTAATGAAACTTGTTTTCATGACTTTCATTTTCACATCTTAAATTCTCAAAGGTATTTCTTGCAAATGCCCTAACGTTGAAGGTGCTCATTAGGCTGAGGACAGTGACAAGATAGGAATCTTGGATGTTTCAGACAAAAAAACCACATGGGATGCTTCATGAAGTGGGCTACGAATGATAAAATGTGGCCTTCGATTCGTAAAATCAACTGAATTTAACAACAAGAGTGTCTTTTTTCTTGCATTTATTCTTTCTTTTTAAACCAAAAAAAAAGGCTGAAAAAGTCTTCTTTTGGCTTATCAAATGTTGCAATATTGAGCAACTGTGGACATGCTACTCTCTCTGCGCTACCTAAAAAACCTCTTTTGTGATTGATTTGCATTTGTTGCTTAGAGTGATTGCACATTTTCCTTAATTTAGAGTACAAAAAATGCGTATATACTGCTTACAATTAAAACACTAATTTCCAACCATGTAGAAAACTTAACACCGTTCAGTCACAATTCATAGAAACCAGGATCGGAAAAGAGAAAGCATACTATAGTATCTCCCTAATTTTATACTAAGAACGAGTTTCCAAGTTTCCCCTCCGAGTTCATGAGTTTCTATCATAAACAGAAAACAATATCCTATCGACGTTTTTGGGTACATAGAGATTATAATTCCAAGCTTCTTCCTTTTTCATACAGCGACTTCTCAAGCATAAAGATTCATAAAGTTAAGTTTGTGCATGGTATAATTACATGCACCATAGTTGGATATTATGCAAACAACAAGCTGACCCAGATCTGATTTGAACATTTGATGAATTCGGACCACAATTGATGTTTGATTAGCTAAAATACAATCCCTCTTAGTAGTGTGGTCAAACGAAAATGACTTGAGGCGTCTGAATGAGTTCCTCTTTATGCTCTGACTGAGAAGTACAAGTGATACTCTGTTGTTAAGCACATGGAGGGTTTGTTTAAGTTTGATTGGAAAATCTCAGAAAATCTGAAAATATTCAGATTTGCAGAATGTAGATTTGTATCAATCGATCAAATACTCGGTTGAAAATGAGGCAGAGGAATAAGATCTCAAGTGTCTTTTATGGATGGCTTTTTCTAGGCTGTTTCTGCGTGTACTAGCTTTAGGAGAATATTTAGTTTAATCATTTTAATTTTATTATTCTGCGATCGAAGAAATTAAACTCATAGATGTGGACATATTCGATTAGTCATATATTATTCATTTTGAGTATGAAAATGGTAATGGATGTGAGAGTTGACCCTGTTCATTAGTTTCTAGACAGGTCAATCGAGTCGAGTCGGATCGGTTAAAATTTGATCATTTTGAGTTCAAGTTGTTAACGTCATTGTTAATTGAGTTGAATAGTTGCGTATTTTGTACAAAGTTCGAACCCAAACCTATCAAATCATAATCCAAAATGACCAAATCCGAATCTGATCCATCCAACCCGATTAACCGGTATACTTGTTACGCATAGTATCACAACGCGTGGACTAGTAAATATGACTTGTTATTATCTATACTATGTACGTTGAGAAGTTTTACGAGTCGGTAATGAAATGATAATACTCAAAAATTAAAATATCATCGCATATATTATAATTGAACATATTCGATCGACATGGAACGACAATTGAACATATGGCACATCACTTGCCCTGAGAATAATGTCAATGAGGAGCAAGTGGGGAAAGTTTAATTCGAGTGCACATGCAATTCCTTGAGGAATTCGTAACACCTACGGTTTTTTAAGCTTTGCAAGTACACAAGATATACTTCAATATATAATAATAAAAGAAATATTTTATTGATATATTAAAAAACGCAAATGTTAATTAGGGTAGATGAATGTTTGGGTGATAAATGATTGGTGTTATTAGTGTTGGGGACCTAACATGTTCCTACTATTTCGTACCTATCCTCTACCTCATGTCTTGTATATATAGGTACTCTATACCGTTACTCTGTGTCATATGTATGTATAAGTGTTAAGTATGTACAATATAAAAGTTATATGTATGTTTCAACCCAAAAAAAAATATATATTTGTTTTGGGCGAATTAACTGTGTCAACACGTTACTTCACTACAAAGGGGGACTCCTAGTCACAAAGTTGTCACGACGTGTTAGAATCGATGGACAGAAAATAACAGCAGAAATTATATGTAAAGAAAAGAGAAGAATGGCGAGAATTGTAGTGTGATTCGTATTGATCTTCTTAGACGTTGCTTTTGGATACAATCGACAGAATTCGGGAACAATAAGCTCTTAAAAGAGAAAAAAGATTGCGATGAGTGAATGGTAAGTATTGCTCGAGAGATTGTAAGTGCAGAGTCCTGTTTTCTTGAGCCTTGTCCTTCCTTTTATTTCGAGACCTTCCTAATCGAGCCGTTGATGGTCGCCTAGAAGATCCCGGAAATCTCGCGCCTGTATTTACTTCTTGGCGTTGGAGTATCTCCTCCTTGCTACAGTCAGAGCCCGCCTTAAATTGTGGAGCGGAAATCTCGGGCTTAACTCCTCTAACCGTTAGCAATAGTTTCAATGGGCTTATCCGCTTCGTGTCCGTGGGCTTGAGATTTGGACGGCCCAACAATACCCCCTCAAAAAGCCCAGGAAACTCCCGCGAGTGGTTTCCTTAGGGTTTTTGAATTTCGAATTCGTTTTGGGAAGTTGTAGCGTGATGGCGTCATGTCCCATCAATCCCTATTTAAGAAGCGTGATGATGGCCTGCAACTTCACCTGCCCTATTTTCTTACAAGGTACGATATTCCATCTTCTCCTTCTCTCTGTTTTCTGAAATTTCTTCAATGGCTTCTTCTTGCAAAGAAACTGTTTCGCCCCCTTCCTTCTCTTCTTTAAAACTTCTTACTGGCGTTTACCAGAGGAATTCTTCCTCTGAAGCCCCATGGGAGTTTGCCGCTTCCGTGGGCTTTCCTTCCAACGCCGAAATCTTGTTACCTTCTGATGGGGTCTTTGCTGATTCATATGCAAAAGACTGGGTGTGTTTTCATGAATACCCTTTTCGCATTGGCCATCGTTTCCCTTTCTCTCCTCTTGTAACCGATTTTCTAAACAAGCTTGGTGTCTCCCCGGGACAACTCCTTCCCCAAGTATGGAGAATCTTGCTATCTGTAGAGCGTCTGTGTTCCAAACAGGGCATTGCTTTTCAAAGCGAGGATTTTTTTGTGAACTATCGCGTTTCCAAAGGTGGTCCGGGGCGGATCACGCTCAAGACTCTGCGCACGAAATCTGATTTCGTTTTTAACATCTCAAAATCCGACCGCGGTTGGGCGGATAAGTTCTTTTTTGTGAGGATCTCATCTCTTAAGGGTGACACATCCTTCTTGCGAAGTCGTTGGAGGCCCATAGGTAGTGTTTTTCCCTTCCTTTGTTTTTTCTAGTTCAAACCCTAACTTGACTGTCGTTCTTCTTTGCAGAAGAGATCGCCTCACCGGTTCCGCGCAAGGGCTCTGTAGTGATCGTTTCCCAGATTGAAGCAATTCCTGCCGCCGACAGGTCTTACCCGGAGTTGGGTCCTTCTTCTTCGACAGAATCCGAAGAGATCGAAATGTCAAGTAAGTGTTTCAGTATTTGCATGTCCCTTTTTATTATTTTTCCCTCGTATTTGCGTGTTTGTATAACGCGTTTACGCCTTTATGTCGTAGGTTCCAGAGCTACGCGTTCCTCAGCTTCACTTACCACCGCCGAGCGCTTGGAAGCGCGGAAGAAGAGAAAGGCCGAGACCGCTTCCAGTGCGGATACTGAAACCGCAATCTCTCTCCCCCCTAAGGCCCCAGAAACCAAGAAGTCTGCTTTGTCCAAAAAGGATTTGGGCGTCAAGATGACCGACCTTCCGAGGACAATGATGTCGCCCGACATGGATCCTGTAAAATGTCTCCATTCCTTGGTCCCTCTAAAAGTCGATTGCTTCTCCGGGCGTCCGCACCCCCAGCCTTCTTATTCCGAGTTGTTCGGTGAAATCATCGCCGCTCAATGGCAGGTATAAACTGGATACAAATTTTCGCACATTACCTGATTCTCCCTTATCCTGAATTGTAACGCGTTGATGTTCCCTCGCACGGCCTTCAAGTTTCTTTTGCCGCCTTTGACAAGTTCAAAGACTTAGCTGACCAGCTGTCCACCTGTAATATGAATCTACTGAACAAGAAGAACAAGTCTTCTCTGTTGATTGGGGAGAAGGCGTCTTTGGAATCAAGGGTCGCCGAGTTGCAGGAGGAGTTGAAGATGGCTAAGCAAGAGTCTCAAGTTTACCAGGAGGAACTCGATAACGAGCAGAAGAAGTCCGCCGCCTTGGCGAGCGAGATAGAGAAGTCTGCTGACTTCTACTCCTTCAAGGCTCGAGTGGAAACAATGGAGGAGAACTTCGCTGGGAAGTCTGCCGATTGGGACGTCGCTAAGGAAAAAGCAGACTTTATAGCGATGTTCCCTGACGCGGTCAAGGCGCTGAAGAATCCGTCTCCGATGGATGATATTCTGAAGGTAGCGCAAGAAGTGGCGCAAGTGGAAGCGTCGGAAAAGGACTCCCTGAAGGCTCCTGAAGTTTAATCTTTGTTTTATGTTTTTTAAAGACTTCTTATTCTACCCCCAGCGTGTTGGGGCTTTTGAACTTGTTTCACCCCTTACGTATTTGGGGTTGGTTTGTAAAACTTTACACGTTTTGGCCGCTAGTTTAGGGCCTCTTGACCGCTTGCCCTTTGCCTTTTGGGGCCTGTTTAATTATTATTATCATGCATGCTTATCTTTGCTTTGTCTGCGTTTGTTTTGCAGGTTTGAAGTCAAGCTGGAGGCGTATGAGCCTGGTAGAAGATTTAGCTTAGTGTAGAGATCTCTTTGTAATTTATATAGCGCTAAGTATGTAAGATGCAACATATGAGGGCGAAGATATAAAAGAAAGTCGTAACTTGTATTAATAATGATCAATTGTACAAGCAAATGAATAAAGAGCTCTTTTGTATAGAAAACTCTTGTTTGTCTCGTTCGCCTCGTGCATCTGGTTTTCTTGACTAGTCAATTTTCGTGCACTTGTTGCCTGTTTGTAAGGCTTGGGCCTTTTGTCTTGGCCTATAACGTCACAAGGCGTCCCTTGTTAGTTTTTATAAAACCATGTATGTCAAGGCTCATGTAAAGCCGTAATGTAATTGAGTCGAGTATCGCGTAAGAATGTAAAAGTAATGTTGTAAGTGTATACCTTACTCAGAAATGATAAAGCTTCAAGTTCATCGCGTTCCAGCTTCTGGGTACTGTCTTGCCATCATATGACTCTAGCTCGTATGCACCTTGTCCTACGATTTTAGTGATCTGGTAGGGGCCTTCCCAATTTGCTCCAAGTTTGCCTGCATTTAGTTCCTGAGTGTTTTGAAAGACTTTTCTCAACACCCAGTCTCCGACTTGGAATGCTCTAGAGTTAACTCGTTTGTTGTAACTCCGTGCTACCCCCTGCTTGTATGCTGCTAATCGAATCGAGGCTTCGTCTCGTAACTCGTCCACCGTGTCAAGATGGTGTAACAAGTTAGAGATGTTGGATTCTTCTGTAGTTAAACCATATCGAGCAGTGGGCAAAGATACCTCAACTGGTAACACAGCCTCGCACCCGTAGACTAAGGAGAAAGGCGTGTGCCCAGTTGCGGTCTTAGGTGTAGTGCGATCTGACCATAATATAAGTGGTAACTCGTCTGCCCACTTTCCCTTTGCATCTTTAAGTCGCTTCTTGAGATTGTTAAGAATAACCTTGTTACTTGCTTCCGCCTGACCATTAGCTTGTGGGTAGCGAGGCGTAGACATAACAAGTTGAATGTTGTATTGCTGGCAAAAGGCTTTGGTCTTGTCGCTGATGAATTGGGAGCCGTTGTCGCACACTATAGTGGATGGTATCCCGAACCTGCTTAAGATGTTTCTGCGGATAAATGAGATAACTTGAGTGTCCTTGACCTCCTTGAAGGCTTCGGCCTCGATCCACTTAGAGAAATAATCTGTCATGGCAAGTAGATAAACGCGCTGCCCTGAAGCTGGTGGGAGTTTCCCAACGATGTCCATCCCCCACTTCATGAATGGCCATGGTGAAGTAAGGGGATGAAGTAACTCTGAAGGTAAATGTGGAATCGGTCCATGACGCTGGCACGCGTCACACTTGCGAGCAAACTCCGCTGCATCTTTGTTCATGGTGGGCCAGTAGTACCCCATCCTGCTTGCTTTCTTTGCCAAATTCCGACCCCCTGTATGATTGCCACATTCGCCGTCGTGTATGTCTCGTAACACCACCTGTACTTCGTTTTCTCGTACGCATCGTGCGTATATTCCTGATGACATTCACTTGAACAAAATGTTATCTTTAACCGTAAATGTGGAAGCTTTTACCTTAAGTCGTTTGGCCTCCTCCTTGTCTTCTGGCAAGACGCCTTGCTGTAACCATTCCAGGTAAGGCGTTACCCAGGACGGGTCACTGTCTGAACTGCTTACTGCTAATATGTCAGCCTCCTTGACTATTGATGGTGCATCGAGGTACATGAAGGGAATTTTAGTGTATTCTCGTGGGTCTATGGCGGATCCAAGATTAGCTAAGGCGTCAGCCTGTGTGTTAGCGTCTCGAGGAACTTGCTTGATCTCGAAATGCTTAAAATCTTTCACAATCTCGCGCACCTTCTCTAGGTATGCTTTCATCTTTGAATCCCTGGCAACATATGAATCTGTTACTTGGTTCACGATAAGTAACGAATCACAGATTACCTCGATTTCCTGTACGTTAAGATCTCGGGCAACGAGTAAGCCCGCGATGAGCGCCTTGTATTCTGCTTCATTATTGGTAGCTTTGAACGTACATCACACAGCCTGGGCTATCCTATCCCCCTGTGGTGACTTCAGGACTACCCCCACACTACTACAAAATTAGGCTATTACCTCGTAGTATATACCCCGGGCGCAAGTTATCTGAGGTATATTGTATCGAACATAAAAAACGCTTGGAAAAATACACCGGGTTTTATAAGCCCGGGGTATTTGAATCATGATGGTATTATATACACCGGATGGACAATGAACCGGTGTATTTGGGTCAAACAAATACACCGGGCTGATATAGTCCGTAGTGTTAGTGTTTACTTGTATCAAATACCTCTGACTTATTTGGTCCGGTGTATTTTAAAAGGAAAAAAAAACAGATCAAATACCTCTGGCTTATAGGATCCGGGGTATTAGGTACTATAAAAAAATCTCGACATTACATAATTCTCCCGAGCTCGTCGTTACCCTAATTAGTTCTTGTTGCCTGGCGCTATCATCCGAATCCGTTGCACTTCGCCTAGCAGGTTTTCTCTTTCTCCGCGCTTGTTAGGTTTTTCTCTTCCTTTTGAGAAATTCGTGCTTGCTCTGAATTGAGGATTGCTTTCTCCATGATTGTGTGATTGTATTGTGTCGTGATTAGCTCGAATTTGGAGTTAGGTTTTTGGTTTGAGGTTCTTCCGGTGATAATTGCTTATTTTAGGGATTTAGGTGGAGAATGGGAGAATTTGGAAAATCTTTTCATGTTCTGTGTGTTGTTATTTCGAATTTTGCAAGCTTTGTACTCGGTGTTGTGTGTAAGCCTGGAAGGTTATTGTCGTATTCTTCGACGTTGTGTATATAGTTATTGCGGTTTGCATAAATTGAGGTGTGGTGTAGGATAATTAGTCATGCTTTTGGAAAAGGTTGTGTTTCTGAAAGGTGTGTGATTAGATTTCAATCTACGTATTTGAATTTGACTGAGTACAGGAACAATATATCATGCCCCAAAGTAAATTGAGTGACAACAATTTAAGTTCATATATGGTAGTGCACATGCAAATTGTGGCATATGAGCCTTGTAAACTGGATGCGAAATAGTGTTTGGGATTCAAGATATGGATATATGGTGCCTCTTTACCTTGTGTAAGGGCAGTTGTGAAACACATTTGTCCGGATTACGTTCTTTCTCTTTACATCTTCTAAACTGCACCATGTGAGAGCTCAACATGTTGTATGTTGTGCTCTGAAATCAGATTAAAAGCTAAATAATGGTGTTAGATTTGGTTGAACGTCAAAAAAAAAGAAAGGATTGTCCAGAATTTCAGACCAATTATATTTGCCAGATTCCTACATCTAATACTAGCTAGAAAGACAAAATCAAAGAAGCTTTCTGTAGTGGAAATAAAGTCACTTAATTGAGCGTGATTTTAGTATGATCCTAATCTTTGTTTCTTTGTCTCCATTTTATAAGTTATTTGTTAAGACCTTTGATGTTTCGCTTCGTTCAAATGTAATTTGCGACTCTTGCTTTTGGAGAGGCGGTATAGTGTATGATGTTAATTCAAATGTTTTCATATCATTCACATTTTTCACATTTTTAGTACATTTTCTTGTCATTTGTCTATCACTTGTCTTACCTCAGTGTTTTTTTTTATGATCTCTATTCTTGATTCCTTCATTAGTGTGAAACTGGTGGAGCAAGAATTATGGCAAAGAGAAGAAAAGGGCCTCATAGGTATTCTACCACTTCGCGATGCAGCAGAGTCAAAGATTGTTGAACCTGTCGTTTACTAAAGTAATGATGATCTTGGTTCTTCTTTTATGATATCAGTTATATGTTTAGTTGAATCTCTTTATCAGCATACACGTGATATGCATTTATATTATGTTTGCAGCGGCAGATTCAGGTTCAAGTAGTATGAAAAATCAAATGGTGACATCAGATTCTCCAAGGATTGATGGGAAAAATCAACAGGAGGTTATTCACTGACATAATAGGTATTTTATTGTTTTTTCATTATGTTATTTTGGTATGTTCTCAAAAGTTACTCTCTCACGTATGTTTCTTAAGGTCAATATAGCACTACTACTATTTGGATCTCTTTGTTTATCATTTCTGAACCGCCAATGAACTTGTTTTTCCTTTATGGGTCTTTTATTATCCACTAGGATGCATATGTAATTTTTTTTTCTCTCACGACGTGTATGCAGTTTCTGATAAGGAAAGGATGATAAATTATTTGCATTAGAACACAAAAAATTGGCAATATATGCAGGAGTCAATACGTTGTAGAAGCCTTGACCTGTTATTTTACAAGGGAGTTGCTGCTCGAGCTTTACATCTATCAAGAGGAGTGGAGAATCCCAGTGGTAGGGTTACCTACACTGTTGTCATTGAAGGCCTGTGCAGGTTTAAAAGAGTAAGCCTTTTATATTTCAACCTGTGGACTAATGATATATATTCTTGCCCTTTTCCAAACATTTGTGTTTATGTTATCCCCAAGAAATTTATAATAAATCTACAAATATAGGAAAGCTAGAATATAAGAAACTTTTTTTTCTCTTATCAAATTTATCTCCTTCTAAGACATATGCTACTGTCGGCATTTTTCAGATGAATCTTTGAATTTTGTATACATGAGATAGACTACAGTAACCTAGTGTATGCAGACTTTTTCCCTTAGCCAAAAAGCATTTATTTTTTACTTGCAGTTTTTCCATCTATATAATTTTCTTTGCTCATGAACTTTCTAGGCTGCAGTCCGAGCAATTTGTCACGAGGTGGAGGCTTTGGTGAGGGAGTGTGGAAAGCCGAAAATGCTTGATGCTATAAGGTTGCCTCCTAGTGATTTGTATGATTATGTTGAGGTAAGCAAGCTTAGCCTCTTATTTCATCTGATGCTAGTTCTCCCTTCGAATATTCATTATGTATTTCCAGCACATTATTTCTCTCATAATTGTGAGGGGATGATTTTCATGTACCAGTGTTTTACTGAAGATAAAAGCTTGACTTGTGTTTTCCTGGCTAAAATAATGATATTATTCTTCCCTAATGTGTGACATTTTAGCAAATGGCTGTATATGTATGTAATGTCAATTTATCCTGTATTGGAGTTTTTTCTATGATAGATATTTAGCTACTGATTTTGGCTTTCTAATTGAATGTTATTTTCCTGTTTACAAATGCAGGAAATAGCCGGTGAGGAATTGGTGAGAGCGTTGCACATAAAAAACAAACAACCTAGAAGAAAAGCTCTTGCATCATTGGAAGAGAAGGTTGGAACTTGTAGCTTGGAACCTGAAAGTCTTCATGACTTCAGTTATCTATAGCCTAGTAACAATATCTATACTCTCTCTGTTGTTGAAACTTGTACTAGCCTAGTCACATAACGTCAGTTATCTATAGCTTGGAACCTAGAAGTCTTCATGCTAAAATTTGTGTGAGTTGTGATATAAGGGGATTATGAGCCGTTTTATAGAGAGGCATGCTTGCGAATTCGGGTCAAACCACTGGGTTTTATAGCGCACATATACACCGGATCTAGCCACCCGGTGTATTTATTCACCGGATAACCCAGAAAACAATGGATATTTATACACCGGATCTAGTCAACCGGTGTATTTACTCACCAAATACCCCGGACAAACAATGAAAAATTATACACCGGATAACATTTAGTCCGCGGTATTTGAGATACTAAATACACCGGACATAACAATCAGAGGAAAAAATCAATGCCGGTATATACCTCTGGCGTGGTCCGGTGTATTATGGCAATGAGCAAATACCTCCGAATTCTTTCCCTCGGGTAATACCCGGTGTATATACACCTAAAAGCCCGGTGTAAATTCCCGTTTTTGTAGTAGTGCCAGACCGACACCAACTTGATTTGACGCGCCGTCGGTGTGCATCAGCCACTTGTTATTACTCGTTACGTTTAGCATTTCCTGTTCTTCTTCTTGTGAAGGGGTAGGGGTGAAGTCGACCACAAAATCTGCCAAGACTTGCGATTTTATTGTTGTTCGAGGCTCATATGAGATGTCGTAGCCATTCAAATGAATTAGCCAACGCGTTAAGCGACCTGATAATTCTGGTTTGGACATGATACTCTTCATAGGATAGTTAGTTCTCACGATAATAGAATGACTTTCAAAGTATGGACGTAACTTAATGGAAGCCATTACCAAAGAAAGAACTAATTTTTCCGTAGGAGAATACCTGGTTTCCGCGTCAAGCAATGTTTTACTTACATAGTAAACTGGTAACTGGCTACTATCCTCTTGTCGGATTAGAACTGCGCTAACTGCAACTTCTGTAACGGCGAGGTAGACATACAATTTTTCCCCTTGCTGTGGTTTTGACAATACCTGCAGATTTGATAAATACTATTTCAGCTCCTCGAACGCCTTCTCATGCTCTTCCTTCCACTCGAACGACTTATTCTTCTTCAAGATGTCGTAGAATAACTTGTTTCGATCTGATGAGCGGGATATGAATCTGTTCAAGGCTGCTATCCTTCCTGTTAACTTCTGAACGTCTTTCACGCACTTTGGTGACTCGAGTTCCATTATGGCTTTGACCTGTTCTGGACTTGCCTCTATCCCCCTTTGGGTGACTATATACCCGAGGAACTTCCCTGAGGTGACGCCGAAGGAGCACTTGGTTGGATTCAACTTCATCTTGTACTCTCTTAAGATTTGAAAGGCGTCTCGCAGATGAGTAATGTGATCTTCCGCCTTTAACGACTTGACGAGCATGTCGTCGATGTAGACCTCCATTGTATCCCCTAGCTTTTCCTGAAACATCTTATTAACCAATCTCTGGTAAGTAGCACCTGCATTTTTCAATCCGAATGGCATAACTTTATAACAATAAGTTCCTTGATTAGTTACGAATGCCGTTTTTTCTTGATCCTCAGGATTCATCATTATTTGGTGATAGCCACTAAACGCGTCCATAAAAGTTAACAACTCGTGTCCTGCCGTCGCGTCCACCATTGCGTCGATATGAGGCAATGGGAACGAGTCTTTAGGACACGCTTTATTTAAATCAGTAAAATCGACACAGACGCGCCACTTACCATTTTTCTTTTTGACCACTACCACGTTTGCTAACCATTTAGGGTATTTGACTTCCCTGATTTTGCCTGACTCAAGTAAAGATTTTACCTCATCGTTAATTACCTGATTTCGCTCGGGGGCAAACTTACGCCTTTTCTGTTTTACAGGCGGCATCTTCAGATTGACGTTCAGGGCATGAGTTATCACGCTTGGATCTATTCCAATCATATCTTCATTTCCCCAGGCGAAGCAATCTTTGTAAGACCGTAAAAACTCCACCAGCCCTTCTCGCAAAGTCGGCTCCAGATCTGCCCCGATCCAGACCTTTTTCGAGGGTTCGGATGGGTCGAGAGCTACGTCTTCTAGTTCGGGGGCTTCCGGTTTTACGTAGAAGGATGGAGTCTTTCAGTCTTTTAATTGCTAATCAGAGATTTGCTTACTGGTTCCCGCCTTCGAGGAAGTGGGAGCTGTGGAAGTCGTCGCTCTCATTGTTACTGAGTAACATTCTCTTGCAAGTCTTTGCTCTCCTTGAATTTCTTGTATCCCCCAAGGAGAAGGAAACTTCACGCATTGGTGATATGTCGACGGGATTGCTTTCATCCCGTGAATCCATGGCCTGCCCAAAATAACAATAAAGGGTGAGGGACAATCTAGCACTTGAAATTTTACTTGATAGTTTACTCCCTGGGCGATAGTTGGAAGGGAGATTTCTCCGAGCGTGTTGCGTGATTCACCACTGAATCCTACCAAAGTCGTGGACTTTTTGACTATGTCGTTAAGTCCGAGACCTAAGCTGTATAATGCATCCAACATAAGCAAGTTAGTAGAACTTCCATTATCAATCAAAACACGTTTAACAAGGAAGTTTGCAATTGTCAAAGAAATTATTAAACAATCATGATGAACTTCCTCTTCTTCGACGTCGTCGAAGGTGATAGGCATGACGGCATGACTGGAACGTATGGGAGCTTTGGGGTTCTCTCGCCTGGCTTCTCTTGCAATTCTTTTAGCTGCGGAATAGGTCACGCCACAAATGTCTGACCCCCCGGTGATAACGTTGATAACTCCTGCATGCTTTGGGGAGTCAGGTTTTCGGGCTCTTTCCTCATTCCGGGCCAAGTCCTCTCTGCCGCGCTCAGAGATTAATTCTTTGAGGTATCCTTTTCTTAACAAGTCGACGACTTCCTTCCTTAGCGCGATGCACTCCTCCGTCGTGTGACCATGATCGAAATGAAAGTCACACCACCTTGACTCATCTTTACGATGATGTGGTATGTCTTTCTTTCGTGGCCACTTGACAGTGTTTCCCATCGTGCTAAGGGTCCGGACTATCTTTGTGGCACTAACTCGGAAGTTGTGGTGAGACAATTCTGGAGGCAGCTGGATGCCCTCACTTCTCTTGACGTATGACGTGTTAACGGTTGGCTTGTTGTGTGGGGAATGGTGAGCGGCTGATGGGTAGGGGGCGTACCGAGCCTCCCGTTTTCCCGGCCGTCGATCATTCCGTTGAGGGCTTGCTCCCTTCTCAGCGTAGAGGTCGTCTTCTTCAAGACGGACATGAGCCAATGCCTTAACCTGCACTTCATCAAAGTTAGAGCAAGGGTATTTTGTTAGTTCACGGTATAATTCAGGATTTCAGGATGATATCCCTCGCCGAAAATCTTCCACCGCCGTGGCTGCGGGACCATCGACACATGACGATTTCTTTCATTTCAAAAGGGACGGTACTAATATTCATAGCTTGCTTGAAAGCGGATATATGCTGGTCGGGATCGGTAGTCCCTTCATATCTTTGAATTTCAGGAACATGATATTTTCTAGATATGTTAACTCTTGCGATAGCGGGTACAAAGGGTGAGTCGGTGTAACCATCTCGCCTTTCTACTGCTATCGGTTGAGGAGCACCCGGGACTTGAGTGATTCGATCCTCCAAGGCTCTGAGGCGTTCCTTGAGTTGGATAACCTCACTACTCTCCCGAGTTGTCCCCAACGTGTTAAAAGTTACCTGATTACCCGTTGATGGTCCGGCGCCGTTTGGAGTGACGAGATTGGGATCCTCCATATCCAGGCGCCGAGCTACGTCGTTAATCACGTTGCTCCTTTGATGGTGGGCCGGAGCCGATTGGACATGAGATCGAAGCAAATTACGCTCATTAGTTAAAGCCTCAATTTGTTTCCCATAAACTTCAGTAATTTTAGAGTTAGCCTCTCTTTGGCTATCTAAATCTTTCTGGAGCGCAAGCATGGTTGCGCGGATCTCTGCAATGGCACTGGATTCAGCTGTCTGCCTTTCGGAGTTGTTGTCGTCGTTTGGTGGCTCCTCTCGAAGAGGCAGCTCTTGGTGCTGATCGTCATCGCCGTTGTTGACGGCGTTGTTAAGGTTGCTGTTGTCGTTGAGATTTTGGTTGTCGTCGGAGTCGATGATTTGGTGGTTGTTTGGCTCGAGATCTCCGACGTGGCTATGAGTTGCCTCCATGCTTGGTGTGGATTCGATAGCTTGCTAGATCGTGACTTCTTTTTTTGGCTAGGGCCCCACGGTGGGCGCCAATTGTTTTGGGCGAATTAACTGTGTCAACACGTTACTTCCCTACAAAGGGGGACTCCTAGTCACAAAGTTGTCACGACGTGTTAGAATCGATGGACAGAAAATAACAGCAGAAATTATATGTAAAGAAAAGAGAAGAATGGCGAGAATTGTAGTGTGATTCGTATTGATCTTCTTAGACGTTGCTTTTGGATACAATCGACAGAATTCGGGAACAATAAGCTCTTAAAAGAGAAAAAAGATTGCGATGAGTGAATGGTAAGTATTGCTCGAGAGATTGTAAGTGCAGAGTCCTGTTTTCTTGAGCCTTGTCCTTCCTTTTATTTCGAGACCTTCCTAATCGAGCCGTTGATGGTCGCCTAGAAGATCCCGGAAATCTCGCGCCTGTATTTACTTCTTGGCGTTGGAGTATCTCCTCCTTGCTACAGTCAGAACCCGCCTTAAATTGTGGAGCGGAAATCTCGGGCTTAACTCCTCTAGCCGTTAGGAATAGTTTCAATGGGCTTATCCGCTTCGTGTCCGTGGGCTTGAGATTTGAACAGCCCAACAATATTTCTTTTACGCTTTAGATTCAAAGTGGATTGTGAAACATAAAATATACAATCAAATTACGATGCTCTTTTGACGTTTTACAATGTATCTTACTTGTTCTATCTACGTATACACTTTTATTAGCTTACAACACATTTGTACATTTTGTATATTTACATAATACATTTGCTCCATATAAGGTCCAACGTATTATATAAACCATTTTGTATATTTACATAATACAAATGTGTTGTAAGCTATATTATTGAGTACATCTTGCTTACTATTGTATTAGCATAAATGCTAAACATCACCCAAGTTTTAACTCTACTATCACCAATGTACATATTTTGACTTAAATACACTTTAATAAATGAAAATCCAAAAAAAGGGGAAAATAGCAAGACAGCACCGATTTTTGACACTGATGAACGGATTCGCCTGAATCCTCACACGCCGGTAGATTGGCCAAGCAATAGGAGCACGATTTGGAGGACTCGACGAGATTGTAGCAGGATTTGCAGAGGAGGACGATTCGTCAATGGCTTTTTAGGATCCGAATCCGGTCGCTAGGGTTTGTGGTGTTGGTTCGGCGTTTACAGGCGTACGTGGCAACCGGTCAGGTTTGGCAATTCTCTGGTTTTCTTCTTCCGGATTGTCTTTGGTTGGGTGGCCGGAGGTCCGATGAAGCCATGGAAGTCCGACGTCGCCGCCTAAGCTCCGCCTCTAGGGTTCCGCCGTAGAGTTTGGTTTCAATGAGCTAGAGAAATGTTGTGCAGTCAAAAGGTAGAAGAAGGGGAATTGTGGGTTTTTTTTTAAATTTAGTATGGTCTTGAGGTAAAGTTGGATAATAAAAATGGTGATATATTTTTTTGGGTGACGTTTAGCATCCCTCTTGTATTAGCTAGCTATATTAGATTAAAGGCAAGGTAGTTTAAATAATTTGATGGACATGAAAACTTAACATTACGGCGGGAAGCCTGATTAGCCTATTTAATAGGTTTACTCTTACTTAATTGTACTCCCTCTGTCCCTAAATGTTTGTTCAGTAATCTTTTTCGGACGTCCTCTTTTGTTTGTCCATCTTTACCATCTTTCCATTTATATCATACTTTTATTCCAATATTACCCTCATTCAATCTCTTATATTACTTCATTATCCAACTTTCTTACCAACTTTATCACTTTTTCTCTACAAAAATACACAACTACCCCTATCTAATCTCATATATTACCCCCATACCCAATATTTCCATCAACTTTATGACTTTTTCACTTTTTTCCACTAACTTTACACACTTTCTTAATAACCGCAAAAACCGTCCTTTTGGACGATCTTTTAGGGACGGAGGGAGTAATATACTACTCCCTCCGTCTCGGAAAGTTCGTCCATAAAGCATAAAAGCTCGTAGATTAAGAAAATTTTGAAAAAGTATGGTTATTTGGGTAATATATGAATATAGTTGAGGGTGTTTTTGTAAATTTATAGAGAAAAAGGTGGAGAGGTGATAAAGTTGATGGAAAAGGTGGATAATTGGGGGTAATATATGATATTAGATAAGGGTGTTTTTGTAATTTTATAGAGAAAATTGATAAAGTTGATGGAAAAGTTGGATAATAAGGGTAATATTTGAGATTGAGTAGGGGTATTATTGTAAGAAAAATTGGATGTAAATGGAAAGATTGAGAGATGGACAATCTTATTGAAACGTCGAAAAAGGAAAGACGGACAAACTTTCAGAGACGGAGGGAGTATAATGACTTTAATTTCGACATCAAAATGTCTCCAACTATATTACTAGAACCATTGCAATTTCAAAGCTACTGAATAAAACGCCAGGGCCTGACGGCTTTACCGCAGAATTTTTCCAAAGCTATTGGCCGACTGTTGGCTCTTCGGTTGTTCGTGCAGTGGTAGCCTTCTTCCATTCTGGATCAATGCTTAGCGCTGCAAACAAAACATTTATCACATTAATTCCAGAGGTCGATGCACCAAGTTCTATAAATCATTGTAGGCCAATTAGTTTATGTAATACCGTCTATAAGGCAATTACCAAAGTTTTGTCTAACAGGATTCAACATATTTTACCGTCAATTATCCACCCTCTTCAGAGTGCCTTTGTTAAAGGTCGCTTGATTCAAGACAACGTTCTTATTGCTATGAAATTTTTCATTCTTTCCATAAGAAGAAGAAAGGTCGGCTGGGTTGGATGGCCATCAAGTTAGACTTAGAAAAAGCTTACGATAAGATCAGCTGGAATTTTATCCGCCTTGTCCTTACCAAGTTCGGCTTTCACCAGCATTGGGTTAACTTGGTCATGACTTGTATCACAACTTCGTCATCATCGGTTCTTGTTAATAACGAACCTGGGTCAGAATTTATTCCTACTTGTGGAATCCGTCAGGGTGACCCTATGTCTCCATTCATTTTTGTTCTATGTATGGAATATCTATCTCGAACTCTGCAACAAGAATCATTAAATACCCCAAACCACGTAGGTATTCAGCTTACTAAGAATGGGTCGGTCTTACCCTTCCTGAGTTTTGCCGATGATACAATTATATTTGCAAATGCTAATATCACTAATATGGTTTTTATTAAAAACATTCTCCAGAAATTTACACAAGTCTCTGGATTGGCTATTAACTATCATAAAAGTTCTCTTCAAACATCGGCCAATATTGATCAAACTACGTCAATGGCTTTAGCAAGCATCCTAAATATTCAAATTACAGCAACTATGGAAAAATATCTTGGAATTCCGATCCTTAAAGGACGAGTGCAGATCTCTATGTTTTCGGATGCTGTGTCCAATTTAAAGAAACAACTTTCGCAATGGAAAGCTAGCTCTATTTCTCAAGCGGGTAGGGTTGTTCTCATACAATCTTGTCTTATAAGCAAAGTCAACTATCTCATGCAAAGTTTTATGCTCCCCCAAGGCGTGCTCAAGCAAGTTGATGCGGTTTGTAAGTCTTTTTTCTGGAACAAATTTAGTCCAAACCACCATCCTCTTATTAGTTGGGATCGTATTTGTTCGCCTAAGGAAAATGGGGGCCTTGGCCTTCGTTCGGCAGAGAATACTAACATCTCGTTACAAATGAAACTTCTCTGGAAAATTGTGACTCAACCTCAAAATGTTTGGGTCAAAGTCATTACGGAAAAATATCTGACCTCTGATTCGTTGTTTGACTACCAGAAGAATAACTGCTCTTGGCAGTTTGGTAGATTAATCAACATTAGAGATATCTTTTCCAAAGGCCTTAGATGGCTTTTGGGTAATGGTACAAACATTAAATTTTGGACGGATCCTTGGATCGAAAATTTGATCTTATCACCTTTTATGGATAATTCAGATCCAAACCTTAGGGTTTCCGATCTTATTCTTCCGTCAAGGTCTTGGAACTTAGATCTTCTCCGACATTTGTTGCCACCCCACGTTGTCGATATCATCATTCATATTAGAATACCAATTACAGACTCTATTGATAGACTCATCTGGTTGCCTGCAACGGATGGGGTCTTCTCGGTTCAGTCCGCAACGTCACTCTTAACTGCTCCAATTAACCGTGGTAACAACAATTTTGATTGGATTTGGAGGTCTAAATTCCCACCAAAAATTAAGAACTTCTTATGGAAATCTTGTGCTGACCGCCTTCCCACTACGGATAGAATTAACCGATTTTACAACTCCGTACCTAATTTGTGCTCCCTTTGCGAGCTTCAAGATGAAAACCTAAATCATTTATTCTTCCATTGTCCGTTTACAAAAGCTATGGTAATTCGATTGGAAAAATTATTAAATTACTCTTTTCAATTAACTACCTCTTATTCTTTCCACCAAAACATACGAGAAACTCTGACAAAAAATAAGGACACTATACCTCTTGCATTCCTATGGTGGTTTATTTGGGCTCATAGGAATGCAAAAATTTTTGACCCAGGAAGAATAAACAAGAATAAATTTCCATCTAATTTAGCATTCGCAGATGCTTTAGCCTGGGAGGGTCTTGAGAAGAAAGATAAAGAGCTACCAAAGAGACCCAAAAGGAAAAATCATACGACTTGGAAAAAAAATCACCTCCGCAATGGTATAAACTAAATTTTGACGCTTCTAGACTTAAAACTGGAACAACTCATGCTGGTTTCGTCTTAAGAGACCACAATGGATTTGTAAGAGCTGTTGGTCGCCAACAATTTCCTACAATGACAATAGTCCAAGCAGAAGCCTCCGCCTTACTATATTCTTTACAGAACATTGACTATTCTCAAATTCAACATTTGATAATAGAAGACGACAATCTTATAGTTATTAATTCTTTAAAACGCCTATGGAAAGTTCCCTGGGAACTACACTCTATCATAGAGGACATTAGAAATCTTATTTCGGTTATCCCTTTTGTTGTTTTTTATCATTGTTTCAGGAAGTCTAATGTTGCTGCTGATTTCCTGACAAGAAGACAAGTCGATCTTCAAAGTCTCAACGCAGCTATTCCATTTCAATCTTCGTCTTTTCCTTATTCACATTTGTCTGTAACTCAGTCGAGATTCTTGTTGAGTCAACATCCCTCGCTGTTTGATTTTTTAAAGATCATCCGACGTAATGATTTAGGTTATCCTTGTAACTAAAAGGTAGTCTAATTTTGACTTGTTCGAGCTAGTAGCTCCGCAATAAAAAAAAAACTATATTACTAGAACATACTAGTATTAATATTGAACTATAGACTTTAGAGGTCATTTCGACAACGACTGTAGGTCCACCGGCATAAATGACAACGTAGGCCCACCACAATGAGCACAATCAGGCAGTTAGCATTAGAAATTGTCTCCCACTTAGTACGAGTATATGATACGCTAGGATAATGGGTGCATACGAACATTTCAATGATGTTTGTCTACAAATCCAGAAATTAATGGTATTTAGGTATTTTAGATTATTCATTGTTTTGGGCGAATAAACCGGGTAAAAGCGTTATACACTATAATGCGGGAATCCTTGTCATAAAGTCGTCACAGCACGTTACAAGCTACGGACAGAATACAAATTGAAAAGAATTCACGAATGCAAATTGAATGTAATTAAGAAAATGCGAAATTGCTCTAGATTGATTGTATTTAGGCCTGGCAAATTCTGACCCGACCCGACAAAACCGCCCCGCCCGCCCTGCTCGTGACCCGACCGATCTCCGAAACAAAATTACAAATATAAATTTGAAACCAACCCGACCCGACCCAGTCTAACCCGACCGAACACAACACGTTAATAGAAATACCCGAACCCGACCGTATCCGAAAATATCAACCCGATACCAACCTGACACCCGAGTTACCCGAACCCGATTGAACCCGACACCCGAAATGACCCGAACCCGATTGTACCCGTCACCCGAAATGATCCGAACCCGATTGTACCCGACACCCGAAATGACCCGAACCCGAATGAACCCGATACCCGAAAAGTAGAATTGATGTCTAGAGGGAGAGCGATGACGATGAGATTTGATCGGGCAAAAGTAGAATTGGAGTTACAGCAATTTGGAAGGCGGTGGAGTTCTCACAGTTGTACAACAATTGGAATTGGCAGAAATTGTAAAACTAGGTTATGCTACGGTAGACCAGTTGGACCACTAACTAGTTTAGTTCTCTCCTTTTTTCTTTACTTGACTTTTTGGTATTCTAGAATTGGTTTACTAATTTTGTACGCTTTTCAAATTTGAGATTTGGGTAAAAAGTAGAATTGGAGCCTTTTTTTGTTTTATTCCCTCCAGTTTTTTTTTATCTTTTAAATATTAAAAATAGACAAATTGTGCTTATATAGTCTCATATAGCTAGTACTGTATATACTAACTAGAAATCATAATATAATATCCTATATTTATCCAATTACCATATATTGATATATCAATATAATTTCTATATCGGGCTCAAAAAAAATATATAATTTCTATATCCATAATCTATCAAAATAATATCCTATATTTATAAAGTATTCAAATAATATCTATCATCTATACATTCTAGATTTATCCTAAAAATATGTGTTTATCTAATTACCATATATTGATATATCAAAATAATATTTATATTCATAATCTATCAAAATAATATTCTATATTTATAAACTATCCAAATAATATCTATATTATTTTTATTATATTTTATATTTTAGGTTGGTTTATAAGACAAAGCACGTATTGATAACTAGGATAATTTTATAAATAAGAATATATACTACAATCAACATATATATGGCAAAAACAAGTTATTTCCAATTAAATATAATAGTACTATCATGGTATATTTTATTAGTAAGTGGAAGTATAAATTCAATAATATAACGTATTCACAATATTTTTAATATTTAAAACATAGAGCTAAGATAGTATTACAATACTACACACAAACCATAGCTTAACTGGTTTACATTTAAAAACCCGATTGTACAGTGAAATGAACAATGAACCTCATTACCTAACATACACATTAATGAGCGATACCATTGATCATAAGTCAAAAATTACCAAAACCCGAATAACCCGCTCATTTGCCACCCTTGTTATCTGGCTTAATCCAAACTCGAATCAATTGAAACCCGATCCAACCGAACCCGATTCAACCGAAACCCGATTCGACCGAATGAAGAAACCCGATTTTAATCCGAAGCCCGATTCAATCGAAACCCGATCCAACCGAAACCCGAAACACCTCACCGATTTGTAACCGATAACCCGATTCACCCGACAATGAAAAACCCAACCCGCCCTGCCCCGACCCGATCAATCCCGTTTACCCGATTACATGTCATGCACTACAATATGGAACAGCCCGAAACCCGAATGACCCGCCCGAAACCCGAATGACCCGCCCGAAACCCACCCGACCCGCCCGTTTGCCACCCCTTTGTATTGCTTGCTCTCGTAACAAGAACTTCTGATCAAGTACAAATGCTTGGTTTTGCCCTTTGAACGAAAATGTTAGAATGTAAGAGATTTTAGTAAGAATTATCGTATGCAGATTGTGTCCTTTTCGAATAGTTTTTCTCCCTTTTATAGTGTTGCTCTTCTTATATTATGGTCGTTGCTTGATTAATAGAAGAAATCCCGAAGATTTCGTCTTCAGTTTTCATGGTGTAACCGCCCATGATTTTCGCCCTTTATTTGGAAACTTATTTCGAACGTTATAATACTTCCTCCGATGGGCCGCGTCTTCAATCGCTTTTGGGCTCGTTTTTGCATGGCCCAAACATTCATATACTAAATATTGAGAATAATATTAACGGGAGGCTACCACTCCTATTGCCAATTTGGTTTTAAGATTGAACTTTCATCGGACTTGTGTACATTGAACTTATATGTACACATTGTTCTAAAAATCCCTTCTAGGTCCCGGGTCCGCCTAGCCTTTCAACCCGTCTAGGCGGTGCTAAGGTGCTAAAGGCCGCCTAGCGTTTTTTAGAAACTACACAACCCTGATCTATCGGCCCGTACAATTACATGTTAGGAATTAAGGATTGAATTTTCGCTCTAGTACTTGAAGCATAGAACGTGCGGGTCGTGTACGCACCGGCCCCGTCCCATGGCCGCTAAGTATCATTGTCTGCGCACATAAATACTATTATATTATTGTGTTTAGCACCTAATTAATATATATATATATATATATCCTTAGTCATATATGCATTAATCAATCAGAATACTAATTAATCAAACATTAATATATGGAGTATGTGAGGTAGTGAGATCATAGAACATGTCGGCATGCAAGCTAAACACGCCGGCGGAAATTGCCGAGAAGGCGTGGGAAAGAGGCAAAATTAAGAGCTCAAAAAAATAACTTGTACATACGTGTTGTTTATTCAACTCAAATGGGCTTTTACGAGCATAAATCCATGTGATTGTGATTTGGGACTAAAGCAAACACGTACGATTAATTTAGACAAAAAAGGGTGCACTAATATTGTTTAAATTTGTGAGAGAACGCGCAAACAGTACAACCTCCAGCACATGGGAGATCATATAAGATAAGAAGATTCCCATGTAATGTAATATTAACACATGCAAATCCTCCGACTAATTCATCTTCTAGTTACTAGGTGTAGGCACAACGAACACCTCCTACAAGGCTACAACCCCTAAGTACTCTCTACCTCCCTATATTTTAATTTAGATTTTGCTTAAATTGATTAGCTTTTATAGCATCGTCTTCAACCTAATTAAACGAGGATCGAGCCTCCGCTCTGATCTATATATATAACTCAAAATGTATAATTGAAATAGTATATAATAAATAAATTCTAATTGTCTCTTCATTCACTCAATTAATCACAAGGTGATTTTTTTTAATATCTGTTCTTAGTTAATTGTGTGTCATTTATACAAGAAACACATTTTGTAATTTTGTATGATGGGTGATAAAACATAATGTGTTCTTAATTAATTGTGTCTCATGGCTTTTTTATTGTACTCGAGAACGAGTAGTCTGGGAGTAGAGCGATCGACGGTATGTTTTATGCTCACTCGTATAGAGCATTGCCCAAATAATCTCAATAAAAATATCTCTAGCGAGCTAGCTCACTCCATGTCGATATTACTAGCTTATATATGTTGTGTGTTCATTATGAACTTTCTTAATTTTTGCAATGCTAAATGGTCCTTTCTTAACTTGAATCACCAGTTATTTAGATACCTAATATCTGATAATATTTGATGATTGAACACCTAAATTTAACAATGTGAGTTATATTTTGGTTGAGGACACTGCCCATGAGAGTCGAACCGGTGACCTCTGGATACTACCCTTGGAGGCTTAACCGTTTTGACTAAATGCCCAAAGGCACCATGTGAGTTGTATTGAACACGTTGTATATATGATATATCACATATTGACCACGAATCGATCGAATTAACCATGGCGCTAACATATATATGAAGAAAAAGATTTGCACGGACCCACTTCTAGTGGGCGACAAACTAATTAATTAATTTGAAAAAATATTCCTCTTAATCTGGTTCGGTTCGTTTATTCTTAATGCAAAAGTCATATATTTAAATTACTAACAAAATGAAAATGACATTTAGAAAAACTGTCATGAGTATCACTTTCAATTTGCATGTTCAGGCCCCATGTATATCTTTGTAGCTTACAAAATTATTTATATATTCTGGTCAGGTCCAAATTTATCTAATACAAGTGCATGCAGTTGTCACATAGAAAATATGTGTGCATACAATATGTAATCGCGGGATTCTTACACACCCGTTTTTTTAGTTTTTGCATCCACCTTGCGCGAATTCTCGGTTCGTGCGAAGCCTCATTTCGCGCAAGGGTAAAAACTTAGTCTCGAAAACGAGGCGGAAGAAGCAGCGCGGCACGAAGGCAGGCGAGCACAAGGGCAGGCCGTGCGCGAAGGCAGGACGCGCACGAGGGCAGGTTGCGTGCGACCTAGGGTTTCCAAGCTTCGCATTGGGCGTGAGGGCTCGTTGTGCGCTGGCGCGAGGGCTCGTTGTGCGCCACTGGTCGGCGCCGCCGCCGCTGCCGAGGCTCCGACGAGAGGTTTGAGGAAGAGGAAGCGATTTTGGATTGTGAACGGTCGTTTGACGCATGTAGTTACGATACTAAATCAACCTCAACCGAAAACCAAAGTAGTCTAAAACATGAATTGAGTACTAAATCGAACTAGCTCGGTTACGATTAGGTTCGGTTCTTTTCGGTTTGTTGGAACCGATGAACAACCCTACCTCGTGCACATGCTCGTTGCGCAGCGCAACGACTAGGTCAAATTCGGCAACGGACGATAATACCTGATACCAAACGAAAAGCTTCGGACCCAACCGACGCTCCACCACCACCATTGCTACAACGCGAAGAGACAGATAGTGTAACTAATTATATATTCTTCGGCCACCCAATCGGCGGCACTCCACATAATTAAAAATAAAAAATGATTTTTTCTTAAAATCAATTATATTTATAAAATAAAAATTGGTCCAAAATCGACAAAACGATAGTCGAACATGATGAAGAACCGAAACTAAGGAATCGAACTCGAATTGAGCCTATGGGCCCATTAGGCCCAATACATTCAAAGCTAATAGAACTCTCGATCCAAAACAACGTTCATAAAAGAGTAAGAACATAAACCGAAAACGATTGTCGAACTTCATGAAGAACCGAAACTATGGAATCGAACTCGAATTGGGCCTAATGGGCCCATAGACCCAAATTCAAGTTCGATTCCTTAGTTTCGGTACTTCATCATGTTCGACTATCATTTAGGTTTATGTTCTTACTCTTTTATAAACATTCGCTTAGATCGAGAAATCTATTCGGTTTGGATCGTATTGGGCCTAATGGGCCCATAGGCCTAACTCGAGTTTGATTCCTTAGTTTTGGTACTTCATCATGTTCGACTATCGTTTTGGTTTATGCTCTTACTCTTTTATAAACATTCGCTTAGATCAAGAAATCTATTCGGTTTGGATTGTATTGAGCCTAATGGGCCTATAGACCCAATTCGAGTTCGATTCCTTAGTTTCGGTTCTCCATCATGTTCGACTATCGTTTCGGTTTATGTTCTTACTCTTTTATGAACGTTGTCTTGGATCGAGAGTTCTATTTGGTTTGGATCGTATTGGGCCTAATGGGCCTATAGGCCCAATTCGAATTCGATTCCTTAGTTTCTTATCATGTTCAACTATCGCTTCGGTTTATGTTCTTACTCTTTTATTAACGTTGCATTGAATCGAGAGTTCTATTCGATTCGGATCGTATTGGGCCTAATGGGCCCATACGCCTAACTCGAGTTTGGTCCTTAGTTTCGATTCTTCATCGTCTTCTAATATCGTTTCGGTTTATGTTTTTACTAGGGCTGTGCGATATTAGATCGGACCGGACACGGACCGAAAGTATCCGGTCCGGTCGCGGTCCTTCATTTTCACGGATTCCGGGTTCCGGTCCGGTCCGGCTCAAACCCGGAATGGACCGGAATATATTATTATTATTTATAAAAGTATATATATTAATATGATTTATTTATAACTTTATTTACAAAATGTTTTTAAATTACATATAAACCTATTAAAAAATAAAATCTATCAATAAAATAATTTTTTAGTATAAAAATAAAAAAATATATTATATTAAAAAAATGAAACCGGCCTGACCCGGACCGGACCGGTCCATGTTATTGAAAATTCGGGTCAACCTAACCCGATCCGTTTACGGGTTACGGGTCAACCCGATGACTTGTAAATAAAAAAAAATGACCCGTGGTCCGACCTGTAACCCGTATCCCTAACTTAAATATTTTAAAATTTTAAAATTAAACTTAGAAAAACACACTAAAAATATAATATGCATTGTTTGCAAATGAACTTCAAAATTTTATTGTCCACATAACAAGCACATATGTATTAAGCTTCACTAGAGTACGTGTTTTATAGTAGCATTTGGCCTTGAAATTTTGTCAAAACTCGATGTGAGAGAATTAGTGATGGAGCATTGACTTTCTCCTAATCCCACATTCCCATCCCACATTGAGATTTCAAAAAGGTGGAAGGAGCTTTAGTTATTATAAAAGGCTAGGCATAAGGAGATAGTTGAGTGTTTTTATTTGGGCTTTTATTTGAAGTAAAAACCCATTTAAAAACAAAGGCCCATATTTAAAACTAAGCTTTGTTCTTATAAGGCTGGGGAAAAAAGGGCCATATTCGGAAAAGTGACACACATTTCGAGGGAAACCGGGGTCAAAAACTAGGGCTGGCACAAAAACCGAGGCGTGCACCCAGGGCTCGCGCAAGCCGTGGTTGCACGCCAATCGAGGCGGCGTACATCTAGGGCTCGTGCAAGCCCTGTTTGCGCGCCAATCGAGGCGGCGCACATCTAGGGCTTGCGCGAGCCCTGGGTGCGCGCATCGGTTTTTGTGCCAGCCCCGGTTTCCTTTTCTCGGTTTTTTAGAAAGACTAATTTGCCCTTGCGCGAACCCTAGATGCGCGCGAGCCCTAGATGCGCGTAACTTCGGATGTAATTACAAACTTTTGCGGGTGCGCATTGAAACAGCCTATATAATCTAGCCATAGGTAAAAAAAATATTACCGGCAGTAATTAGTAACAAACTACATTCTTGATGAGATAAATTATTGGGAGTACTATAAAATCCAATGGACCGAAATCGGGCCGCTGATGACGGATGGCGCGAACATTCTTGATGAGAGATATAAATTACTTATGGCAGCACTTTAAAATCCGATAAACTGATATCGGATAATACTAACGGAGAGAGCGAGTGTCCAACATAAATTCATGAATAAGCTTAATTAACTATATAAGTCCATGAAATTTCATCGTAAAACAAGTTGAGTCTAACACATAAATCCATAAGTTACGTCCCAATAAACCTAGTAGATAAGCTCGTACGATTTCATTTTAAAATCAATTAACAATTAGAAAAATAACTCCTATATTGACATTATAAGTGAATTAACTCTGATTTCCCTATACGATTTCTAAACTTAACTATGATCAGACGGCTGTAATGGGGTGAAGTAAAAGGCAATCGAAGGGTGGGGAATGAGTGGGTAGAATATGTTATCCAAAGCGGAGGAACAGAGAATCAAATCAATAAGGTCACATGATGAGTTCCACCACAACGGAGAGAGAAAGAGAGGTCACATCGGCACGTGGTGGGCTGTTTCCTCTTTTCTACCAATCATCTTCTTCTTCTTCTATAATTACACTATAGTTTTCGTTCCGTTTTAATTATTGTTGGATGTAGGGAAATGTATGTAACAAGACGTTGGTGCACTTCAAGTGACAAATTAAGGAAGACCTACTAACACCATGATTGAAGATCGGTGAACCTCTCGAATTCAAATAACCCTTACTTTTAATTGTAATTTTACTATACTTCTTTCTCACTTTTTCAATTTTCAACAATTATTTATTTATATATATAATTACTATTACTTTCTTAATTTATTGATTTTCAATATTTACAACTTGACTAATTTTATTAAAATATAGGGTTTATAAAAATGGATATCAAGATATTTCCCTTTTTCTTTTTGACTTGAACCTCTACATAATCCCCTAATAATCCCCCCCCCCCCCCCCCAATATTCATGCTCTAAGCTCAAACTCGAAAATAAGCCCGTGGTCTATAGATAAGAGAAATAAAAGATGAATGATGTAAGTTATGCAATGAACTCGAAGTTGCATGAGAGAAAATTAAAGAAAAAGAATCATTAGATGTTGGACCCGACCTAACACGATAGACCTAGACTAGAGAAAAGACTCATATAGCATTGGTTATAAAAGAAACTGGATAGAATCCTCCAAATATTACCAAATATGAGATTCTAGATTAAATAGAATTATTGTACCTTAGGGATATTATAAATATCCGAGACTTGCATCCAGCCATCCCTAAAGGGAAGGTCATGCGATGTTAGGGTTTTTTCTCCTCGCTTTCTAGAAAGATTATACTTTTATTCTTATACATGCCTCGTAACACAGGAAACGTATGACAAAATAAAGTATTTCTCTTTTTATTTGAATTGGAGTTCTAGTTCTCATGATATTGTTTGATTCGAATCGTCCCTAGAAATCCACCTTACGATTGGGTAATTTTTAGCTAAAACATTAGACGTCCAAGACAAATTAAAGCTTAGAATAACATAGATCAAAATTAAGATTACAATGGTATGGTATGGTAGGGTATGTCATGACTAATGTTGAATACATCGTCCAGGACAGTGATGCAAACTGTGTGCCAATGAGGTTAATTCGGACATGATATTCATTATACAATAGATGATGGTATTTCTTGCTTAAGGATGAAAGCCAAAGGTGATAAACATACTTGTACCTCGTGCATGGAGTCCTTAATGGCATACTATTGGTTCATATTCACCAACAAGTTTAATCAAAACACGCTTCCCAAACTTAAACGAGAGTGCACCCTAATTTACAGTAGTAAACATGATCATTTCCGTGTAGGATTGCGAAACTGAAAAGAGCCAACAGAATATGAAGTCTGCAATAAAAACCGTTAACCTCCCTCACTCTTCAGTCCTCAGTCCTCCCCCAACAGCTGTTGCTAGCTGTCCCCTCCTCCCCCATGTGACCTCTCTCTCCCGCCCCTTTTTCCCCCTTTTCCCATTTTCCTCATTAATTTATTATTACTATTATTATTATAAATAAATAAATAAAACCCCCCTTCTCGATTGTCCTCAGCCTGCAAATCCCCCTTTTCTCTACTAAACCTGTCAGTCACCCGATCTCTCCCAAACTCCGATTCCGATCTCCTCTTCCAATGGCTCAATTACCCCCCAGAGTTCCCAATTGGCCGCCCTCTCTCCCCCCGCACAGCCGCAGCCCCGCCCAGGCGCCGCCGTCGTGGGTGGACGAGTTCCTGGACTTCACCTCGGCTCGCCGCGGCAACCACCGCCGCTCCGCCAGCGACTCCGTCGCCTACCTCGAGTCCCCCTTGATAAGCAATTCCGGCGAGGCCGCCTTCGAGCGCCTCGACGACGACCAGCTCCTCTCCATGTTCTCCGACGACCTCGCCCCTCCCGCCGCCCCCGGATCCAACTCCGGCAACTCCTCCGATCCCAACAGCCCCGACGACGACAAGCAAACTCCTCCGGCCCCCGCCGCCAAGGCCGAGCCACCGGAGCCTGACACCGAATGCGACCCTAATACTACCTCCATTGACCCCAAAAGGGTCAAACGGTAAATTTTACCTCAAAATTCCAATCGCACAATTCTATATTCTTTGTGGCGTAATTCGTTTGAATTTTGAGATATGTATAATGGATTCAGAATTCTGGCGAACCGGCAATCCGCGCAGAGGTCACGAGTCAGGAAGCTGCAATACATCTCCGAGCTAGAAAGAAGCGTCACTACACTCCAGGTAATTAATTTAGCTAAAGCCTTAATTCACTGTTCAATTGGATATTTGTATTATTCTCACAATTGTGTAATCTGATTTTTTAGACGGAGGTATCGGCATTGTCGCCCAGAGTTGCGTTTCTGGATCACCAGAGGCTCATCCTCAACGTGGACAACAGTGCTCTTAAGCAACGAATCGCTGCTTTGGCTCAGGATAAAATCTTCAAAGATGGTATACTTTTGCTTACTCAACTACAGTAAGACATCATTTAATTAAATGTGATTTCTGAATTTAATTAATTGATTAATTATTGATGGCCGGATTGGCAGCTCATCAAGAGGCGTTGAAGAAGGAGATCGAGAGGCTCAGGCAAATCTACACCCAACAGAACAACAACAACATGAACAAGGTCAGCAACAGCGACGCCGGAGGACAGTCGCCGGCGCCGGCCTCCGACGGCATGGCGTTTACGCCGGAGAAGCAACTCATCACCTCATAATTAGGTTGCTTCCTAGTAGTATTAATTTTCATGGCTTCACAAAATCAAACTGTGCATTCACATGACATGTTCTTTCCATTTTTTTTTAATTATTACTGTAGATTTATTATTATGTTACAAGTGGGGGAATGGACCAACTTGGGAGTTTGGGGGACCAGAATTTGACACGTGTCCCTCGAGCGTTGGGGTAGGGAGATGCCTTGTTTCAGTTTACCATTGGCCCATTCTCAAACATGGCGCTTTCATTTATTTTATTAGTTTTAGTTTTTTCTGTGGATTTTTATCTTTTAATTTATGATGAGTATTTCAATAGATCGGCATTGAAATATAATCCAATTTCTGGAGAGCAGAAAAAAACATAGTGAGTTTCTGTATATCAAGTGCTATGATGAATGAAATGTCTGATATTGTGTTTCACAGTTTGTAGCAGCTGATGTGTTTATAATACTATGGTGTTAATTAATTTTGTTTGTAATAAAACTAATGGTTATGGTTAATGCTTTCTTTGGATTCTCCTCTGAACTTGATTGTGCACAGCTTTTGTCATGGACCATCTGTCATAATCAGTTTCTATTTCTTAATTATCCCTTAATTACTGCAATTTGCTTGTTTCATCTGTCAATAATCAATTTTCTGTCCACAACCAATTCCCATTTTAAGTAAACCTATACTGTACGAGAAAGCATCACATGAGAAATTGGTTATATAGTCACAAAATCAGAGCAATTTTGGCTCAAGATAATCCAGAATGGCAAATCTGTACTTGTCAAAATAAAATTCTGGTAGGTTTCGATCAAATTGTCATCTTTTCTTATCACAATCTTCAATTCCCAACAGTTTCATTTGGACCATTTTCAACAGTTTGCCATTTTGGAATTTGCTACAAAACTCAAATCAACCATCTGAATGATGTCATTCAGCTTCGTCCCAAAACATGAGAATTTTGGCGCAGGTGTGCATAATTGAATGCATGTGCAGTACAGTAGACTTGATAGTTGTATACTTGTATTTTACATAATTTTTGCTAAGAAAAGAATTCAGGTTTGTCTTCTCAAGATGAAGTTTTTCTGAAGGAAATATGAAGTTGAAATGCATTTGAAAACTAGGATGAGAGTTTGTCATTCCTGCATCTTGGTTCGTGATATATGAGAAGCTAACATCTACACATCAAAAGTCTGCATTTGATGGATCCTGTTATAGAGGTGATGATGTCTGTGGCGGGAATGTAACAAACAAGGAGCCTGCCAGACTAACGTTTAGCCGACAAAGTAATAAGCAAGTCAGGTGTGCTTGCGCGCACCTAGTGGGGAAGACAAGTTGTTGGCCAAGAAGGTGGTCCAGAGCTTGTCGTCGTCGCATAGCAGAGCCAGTGTACTTTACAAGTTCAAATGTATGTGCAATGGCAATGGTTCGATATTAATCTACCTCGGTGCTGCTAGATCAGGCCAAGAGTTTGTACTTTATGCTACACCAACTCATAAGATTGCCATCACAAAAAGCTACAAATCCATCCAGAGAGCAACGATCAGCCTGGTTAGCGGTATAGTCAACATTAGGATAGACGACAAGGTCACGACTAGATGAAGGCGCAGTGAGAAACAAGTGGTTTATGCATGCATTGACATGCCTTACTGATTGCAAAACTAAGCTCCTGGCGAGTAATGGAGGGATATTGAAGGCTGCCTAGTATATAGCCAACATAGGGTTGGACATTGCTCCAAAATCGGACCGACCCAGGAATGAATTTTCAAAAACAATGAACCAAGGACCGAACAGAGAACTAACTCGGCAAAGACCAACACATTACACATATGTGATCGCCAAAGACCAACTCGGCAACACATAGGTCATAGCGGAAGCAATATCTGTTAGAGAAACAGGGAAGATAGTGCTTGATAATTAAGTAGGCATACCATGACACTAGAGGTAGTCTTTGAGCTTGTAAGACCAAGCCTGAGGTGCATGTTCTAAGTCATATATTGCTTTAATTTCTATAACTTCAAACATGCGAGGAATTATTACCATCAACGAATTCCTTGAATTGTTTCTCGTAGACCACCCCTTTTATACCACCATTAAGAAAGTTAATATCAAGTTGGAATTAATAGGGATTTATCCTTTCGAAACAACAATTGACAAAATGAGATGAATGGTGGTAGGCCTGACACACTAGACTATATATGCCAAAAATAATCAACCCCGTCTTCTTGACGAAGATCTTTTGCTATAAGTCGTTCTTTGTAGCGTTCAATACTACCATCTGCCCTTTTCTCGATTTAATAGCTAGATCCCACATTGGGGGTCTCTCATAGGGTCCCTCAAATTTTAGAAAAAGGAAATAAAAAGAAAATACTACTTGTTGTGAGGAGAGTCCCTCAAATAAGGGACCTTGAGAAACTTTGAGAGACCCAATTTGCTTAAAAAAATAGTTTTTAATTGATGAGAGACCCAAATGGGTCTCTACCAATGTGGGTGCTCTTAAGAAGAGAGCATGCCATAACACATTTTATATGCTAAAGAAAAACTAATTGGTTCTGTCTCACCTAAGGGAACACTTGGAGGTAAATGTCATCTTGTTGTTAGAATTCCAGGTTTTAAATTGCCGTTTGAGCTCTAGTGTTCATAGGACGACTAGACTCCTCGTAAGGGCGCAAATACGAGACGCCAATGTGATGTGCTGGATGGGCGAGAACTGGAGAACCCGTCGAAGAAAGCATCAGACATGAACCATCTAAGGAATCGAGTGAGGATATGTAGGGTTTTTAATCAAAGCTATCACCACCACTTTCATCGAAAAGAATGTCGAGCATGATCGATTTGTTTCTCAATGTATGCATCCCTATACCGACGGATGGCAAATGAGGCCACCACCGTCACCCCTAACCTCAATGCGGATCATGCCACTATCAACATTGCCCCCAAAGCAAAGGATTATGACAAGAACTAGCTGCCTCTGTGATCCTTCTGGCACCAGGATGAGTGCGACATAATGAAACATTATAAGACTATCAAGGACTTCTCCACTAATCCTTCTTAACACCCACTTCTATTGCCTAGCCCAAAAAAAATGGGCCCACGTAGCAATGGCCCAAAACCCAGCCCAACTCTTCTCTTGCATTTAATCCTCCTTCCGAACCCACACAATTTTTACAAGTAAAACGACAAGTGCACAAAAAAGAGATTTGGTTGATGTTTTTTTTCATGTTAAGGTATATATGTGTACAAACCTACTAGAAATTTATACTAGTTTACTTTGTGAACCCTACAAGTGTTGTTCTTCAGTGATATGATGACACCTCTCATTAAAAGCCATGTGAGATGTGTACTGAAACGATAGAAGCACTCATCCAACTTCAATCAATGCACAAGTAAAAACAATACATGCTCTCATCTAACTTCAATCCAGCAAACCCACCAAGGCACCAATAATTGTAATTCCAGTCCCTATTGGAAGTCACCATCAGAATCCAAGACACATCTCCTCCGAATCACCACCATCACTTTCCCACATTTAGTCTCCTGTTCCTTTCCATTTTAAACATCACCTAGCTACTCAAAATCAATAATACGCAACTTACAGCTCATATGAACATGTAAATTTTGGATTTTGAAGATCCATCAAGTGGTACCTCATGAATGTCCTTATCAGCTTCCCTTCTAATCTTGATTTTCACAGATTTATCACCAAAGAAGAAATCCAGCAATAGGAACGGGTCGGACTCGTGACTCGTGAACTGTACACATCACTTCAGGCATGTGTCTCCACTGGAGCAGAGAATTCCAAAGCAATTCAACTTGCTTTCGCGTAAAGACAAGGGTACGTTGACAGGGACCAAACAAGATCAATTCTTCATTTTCCAACTACACACATTCTACTATCTCAATGCGATCCTACAAACTCCTACAATCAATCAAGCTAATAGGTGATCCTAGGGTATTCCACGAATTAGAAGGTCTAAAGGCGATTAAGATGCTTGTAGCTCATTTCCAGAAAGGAATAGATGTCTATTGCTCCCAAAGTTCAAGCACTGATAAAGATGTTAAGGAGGTTACTGTAATTATCTGTCCACAATTTTAATAAAGCTCATTTCCATGTATCTTAAGTTAACTTATCAGTGGAAGCAAGCTGAATATAGAAAGAAGAGGCTTCATACACACACATCAGGGTTTTTCATCCACTACTCAAAATGAGAAGAAGGAAAAAAGTGGAAGTACCAATATTAGAAACACATTTAGCACCAAAATACACATGAAGCAAAGTACAAAGCACTGTTCTTTAACCGAAGTTCATGAGTTCCAGTAGCTCCTATTATTAGCAGAATAGAAAGTTACAACAACAACAGCAACAACAACAAGAACAACAACAACATGCAAGTTAACTGATAACATGCTAGATTAAAATTCTGCGAGGAAAGAAAGAAAACCTGAAACTTCTCAACAGGATTTTAACCTTCTCACAGCTGAAAGCCATTGACTCAGAAAAACTCTCTTCTTCTTTGGCAGTTCCTGGTCCACATTAGCCTTCACCATCAAAAACCCAAAGAAATGGAAAACTAGATTAGAGACAAACTAAGAGGACACTAGCATTACCTACAAAAAGCACAACATTTGAATGAGATTTAACAAGAAACTGCACCTAGTTGACTTGAAAGAGCATGAACTACACAAGAGAGTATATATCAATGGCGGGAAGCGGAGGACAAAGAAAATGGCTTGTTGGGATTGCCATCTTGCTCCTCCTCATCACCACCCTGGATCCGAGCCGGGATTCTAAACCCCAAGAACCCACCCGACGATCCTAATCCAATCCCTGGAAAGGACATTGTTGGGTGCATTGCAACTGATTGATCGTGGTGATGATGATCATGGCTACTAGTTGCAGTAGCCAAAGGTGTGAAATTGGACTGAAGGGGTCCCCCTTGAGGGTACAAATGACTGGAACTATGGCCACCGCCATTGCTGAGCAACATCTGCTGTTGTTGCAATGAAGCCTGTGGAGGAGGAGGAGGAGGGTTGAACATATACCCATTTCCACCTCCGCCTCCATAGCCGCCAAAATTCCAGCCGATTAGACGCTGTAACCTTCCGGAATCTGTCTGATGTTGGGACTCATCATCCCAATTAGGGGATGGGTGACCAAACCCTATCTGGGCAGCTCCGGGAAACTGAGATTGTTGCTGATCCTGTTCTTCTTGACCCTGATGAGAATGATTAGCAAACTGAGATCGTTGCTGATCCTCTCCTTCATGATTAGAATGATGGTGGGATTGGATCATCATAGGGTCATGAAGAGACTGCAGAGATAGCTTCAAGTCTTGACTTTGCTTACAATCCGAAGACGGGTAGCTCTGAAATTGCATTGCAGGCGAGCCCTCGTGTCCCCCCATAGGAAAGAACGACTTGATAGTGTCAGCAATGGAGTCCGACTCCATGGAAGGAGGCAACAGGTTGTTGTTGTTGTTGCTGCCCACAGGGGGCGGCCTCCAGGCGGAGGGGAGCTCATCGAGGGCGTCAATGGCGGACTTGGCCTTCTTCATGAGCCAATCCACGGCCTTGCTAGGGCGGTCGTACCCTAGGCGGTCTTGGACGTCGTAGAATTGGATGGCGGTGTGGGCGGCCAGGCGAACTCGCCGGTCACGTGGGCCCTTGGCGGTGCAGACCTTGCTGTGTCTGTCCTTGCGCCCGGCGGCCGACCGGACGATTCGCCCGCCGCCGGGGACGTCGACAATCTCGCCGGCGCCGGCGGACCTCATCGACACCCTCTTGGCATTCAAAGATCGCTTCTTTAGGGCTTGATTAGGGTTTGGGGCTCCGGAGAGTGGCACATAGGGGTCTAATTGGGGGAAAAGTTGTGGGGATTGTTGGAGGCGCAAGTGGGTGGTGTAGAATGAATCAAGTTGGTGGCTTTTTGCCACTAGGTGGTGGTGAATCTCTCCGGGTTCTCCCCTTGCATTTACATCTGCACCTGGGTTTTGATGATGAAATTGTTGTTGTTGGTAAGGGTTGTGGTGGTGGTGTTCTTGAGTATCCAGACTCAAACCCTTGTGCAAAGTTGCTTCTTTTTCCAGCTTTTTCTCCCCTTTTTTTCTTCTGGGTTTCAAAACCCTTGTTCTTAAAAGACTGGATCTTTGGTCCTGCTTCTGGGTTTTTCTGAAACTTGCTTCAGAGATAAGGCAATGCCAAATATTCACAAGTTGTCTTCCATGGTGAGAGGAAGAAAGCCAAGCTCCCAAAAGCAAGAGCCCTGGTTTAGTTGGTAGGATTGTGTATAATATTCTACAAGAGACCAAAATAGGGCTCCAGAGGCCCTCCTGGGGATGATGAATTAGGCATTCTGTTTGCCAGGATGTATGAATTAATAGGTCAAAAGAATAAAAAAAGAAACAAAATGGAAATGGTGTAGAGATGGGACCACTTGAAGAGACTAGCAAGAGCAAGGAGGGTGAAAGTTTCCTGTCTAGTGTAGCTGTAGTCTGTAAGATGGCAATGGAACAGTAGAGAATAGAGATAGAGCAATTGCAAGAGGGGCAGAAATGTTTTTGGGGGCCTAGCTTGCTAGGAAGAAAACTTGCAACTTACCACTATGATGATAAATTGATAATGATCCAAATGGGAAAGGGTGTCATTGTTAATAAGGCATGTCAAAATTAAAAGTCACTTTCTGTGGTGGACTCATTTTGTGTTAACCGCCTCAGAAAACTTCATTTGATTCAACCTGATCCATATTTTCAGACTAATAAGTAATTAGTGGCATTTGTTTCTCGGGTGATTATAATTGCAAACATAACTTATACATCGATCCTAGTTGGCTACTAATGATTTGATATGCATTATAGACGTTAGATTAATATTTCATGATGCATGTATATCTATAATTCAACAAAACAAAGTTAGTTGTCGTCTTGTCGACCAAATAAAGGTAACTATAAACTATTAGTTCTCTTGTAATTATTGTAAGCACAAATGATTGGATTGAGTAATGTCTATTTTCTCATAATCAATATATGGCCAATGTAAGGAGTTAAATACATAAAAAAGATAGTTGGGTTGCTTGCATGTCGATTTGAGAGTACACTAATAGGAGTATATATTGGGTGTTGAATATTCAGCTGCAAATAGCTCCATATCTCATTATCTCATCTATACTTCGGATTCTGCTGCGTTTTCGGTTTATTTTTCAGTGAAAAATGCCAACTAAATTTGAGGCTATGAATGTCATGTTTGAATGTAGAGTGAATGTATTCTAGGGTTCATGGGAATCAAAAATGAATGATTCACAATTGGTAAGAGTTGTTTTGGCATGGTGAATGTAGGATTGGGTTGATCTGGTAATTCTAGGCTATGAATTCCTTTGTTGTTGACGAATGGTTTCGATCACAACAACTAACGTAACTAGCATTATCCTCTAGAAAGTGAACATTGTCCATATTCTTCTCAACCCTCGTCCACACTGCAATTACCAAAACCCAAATGGCATATTCAAATGTGCCATTTGAACTTTGTATTCAAATCAAAATAGACACCCACTGTTTCATAGCCTAGAATCTCATTCGAAAGAACATTTCCTTGGAGTAGACTTATCATTTAAATCTCCAAAAGATTCCAAAAGTTCAACCCTAAAATCTAGGTTTTAACCTGAAGTACATGATGATTCATAGCCCTAATTGTGGTTGGATTTGCTCAAGTACAAAAGGTGTAATGACAGAATGTAGTATAGACAATTTTTTTTTTATATAAAAAAAATCATGCTACAAGTCTACAATTTCAACTGGAATCAAAATTTCAACCCATCTCTCAAACCATGTTCATACAAAATCTTGATGCAGCAAGTATCTAAAATGCACAACATAGAAGCATTACCTCCACAAGCTCATCGGGTGTTACGCATAACCCGCTTGATCATAGCATCACAAAGTTTTGTAGCAGCCGAACAATCCCTTACATTATGCACCCTCACAATGTTGGCCCCTCCTAAAACGCCGGTTGTAATAGCCGCCACAGTTGGCGGATCTCTATCAACTGCTTTTGGTAGTTCACAAATCTCACCCAAAAATCTCTTCCTTGATGGTCCAATCAACAAAGGCCCATGGGACAAACCCAAGCTCTTCTTTGCTATCTCTTCTCTAATAGTAGCCAAACCCATAAGTATATCCAGATTTTGTTCAGTGTTCTTCGAAAAGCCAATGCCCGGATCAAGTATTATTCTCCAGGCAGGAATACCAGACAATTCGGCTTCTTTAACACTAGTGCTTAGCTCAGAGGCTACATCTTTACACACATCTCCATACTGAAGATTCTCACTACATTGCATTGTGCTCGGGTCTCCTCTCATATGCATTGCTATATAAGGGACTTTAAGCCCTGCAACAACACTGAGCATGTTTGAATCCAACTTCCCAGCTGAAACATCATTCACAATGTGAGCCCCGTTTTTTACCGCTTCAGATGCCACTTCTGAGTAAAATGTATCAACTGAAAATAGCTTCCCCTCTGTCTCGGGCATTTCCTTGACTGCTTCAAGAACGGGAATCAGCCTGCTCAGTTCTTCTTGGGGAGATATTCTTGTTGCCTTAGGCCGTGTGGACTGAGCACCGAGATCAATTATATCTGCACCTTCTGAAATCATACGACGAACCTGTAAAACCGCGTTCTCCACTGACTGATACTCTCCACCATCGCTGAAACTGTCTGGAGTCAGATTCATGACTCCCATCAATAATGTTCTCTCAGACCAATCCAAGAGGCGATCTCCAACCGGTAAAACCCGTCTCATCCCGTCCTTTCCAATCAAAGATTCACCACCAAGTTTCTCCCATGATTCAAATAGGCTTGCTGAGTGTTTGGATAGACTGTGCCAGGATGCAACAGTGTCACTGTCTATGGATGATCCAAGCAAATCAATCAAAGGTGCCATGACAAACGGTCTTTCCCATATTCTTTCATGGGGAATGACGAGATCCCCAGACGCAACCCTAAATTTGCCATAGAATAGAATATCTAGGTCTATTGGTCTGGGGCCGTACCTTACCCCGTCGGTTCTACCCATATCCCTCTCAATTTTCTTAAGAGCTGCTAAGAGTTCATTGGGTCCGAGTTTGGTATTAGCTCTGACCGCGGAGTTAAGAAAAAAGGGTTGATCTGTCACATAAGCAGGTGCTGTTTCGTATAAACAACCGTGTCTAGTGATGCTTATTTCCGAGCTCTTCATTAAAGTTAGAGCCTCATTGAAATTATGAACTCGGTCTCCGACATTGCTTCCGAGGGCAATCACCACCTCATGTTCGTGAGAACAAACTTCTAATGCAGAATCAGATGACGAATGCAAGACAGATTGAGACAGAGCTGCAATGAAGATAAAATATTACTGGAAACAAGCACATCATACATTATAACAGAAACTAGGATGACATTTCTCCAATAAGTAAACACATAGCACTAAAAAAATGAGGTACCTCTAGAGCATCTCACAATTCCTTTAGAAACTGGCCTGCTAAGTGCAAGGCGCCTGAATATATTCATGGTGGGAAAGCCCCTTTCTTCATCAACACATTGTGGTCTAGCTAAAGTACATGTAACTCTTCCTACCTGCCAAATCAGGGTACAGAGAGGTATTGACTACATATACACACACACATTATACCTGTAGGATACTAGTATCAGACATATAGGGGAGTAAAAATCATTCGCAATCAATTTCCTTGTCATCGTTAGGAATTAGGTCAACAGTAGATCTTTAGCAGACATTCACAGCTAGTTAAGAGCTAATTGCATGAAATCGCCGGAAGTTTCTCAGCACAAATCAGAATTTTCCTAACAAAGATCACACCTTTATTGACAGATAGACAGAGAGGAGGTGAAACCTGGAAGTTTGCTGAAGTAGAGGCGGAAATGGTGGCTTGTGTGAATCCGCTCAATTGATGGATTGGCGGAGCCGCCGCCAACGCCGCCACTGTCAAGACAGTATTCAGATCTGCCGGCGACGAGAGAGAGCGGGAGAGAGAAGAAGGCTGCGGAATTGGGATAATAATGCGAAGCGAAAGGGATTGCAAATTAAAAGGGCATTTTGGGATTTGACTTATTTGTTTATTGATTAAAAAAACGGGCTTCTATTTTATGTGCCCTATAATCTATCTTTCCAATTTTCCGACGGCAATTCGCCGCCACTCTCAAATCCCTAACTAGCGATCTCTCTCACTCTCTGTTGTCTGACGCCGAGAGACTTCACCAGTTCACCGCCCACGACAATCGTCAATCTCTCGACCTCTGTACCGTTGGCCTCTTTGTGAGTTGTCTATTTGCTTCCACATATGTTTCCTGATTTGTCTAGATTCAAAGGCTGTTGTCTATTTGCTTTCACATAGAAATCAGGAAATATGTGTGATGCCAAGAATCTACACAGAAATCAGGAAACATTGAAGATTATTTGTCAAGGCATATATTCTTGAGGTTGTTGCGCTTACACTTGATGAGCCGGGTTAGAAGAACTCATAATAGAAGAATGATGATGATGGTTTATGGATGTTCTTGTTAAGTTTTATTGATTTCAATGTGTTAAACTTGTTGATGCTTTTGCTTTGACCTTATTATGTTGTTTTGGACTTGATCATTTACTGGTTTGCTGTTTGCACTTCCTGAAATCATGCAATGTTGTTCTGTTGAACCTTAAACTCAATAATCTTGTTTGTTTGGATTGTTATTCACTTGTTTTAGTGGTATTAATGTTATTCTTATCTAGATCTTTAAAATAGCATGTAATATATATTGCCGTTTCCTCAGCGTTTCGTTTCTTATAAATTTTAGGATTGCCGTTTCGGCGTTTCGCGATTAACGTTTCAGCGTTTCACGTTTCAGTGCAACCAGTGCTAACTTGTTGGCTTTGATCGGGGAAGGGTAGAATTAGGCAGGGGAGAAAACATGGACGGTCTGCCCCCTGATGTGAGATCCGCCTTCTACTACATGAAGAATCAAGAGAATGAGCTCCAACGAAAGAGACAGTGAGTGTTTCTTTTTCCCGTTCTTGTGCCCCCTTTCTTATGCCTTTTTCGCGTGTTTTGGCTGTTGGTTCTATAGAGCTGTTTGTTTGATTGTTGTAGGGATTGATATATGAATCTTGAACATCCATATTTCAAGATAGCAGCAAAATTACATCTTTTTGTTTTGTTTGTTGGATATCCAGGTGGTTGATGTGCTCCATTACACCAGCAAGCTCGTGTAGAAAGAGAAAGAGAGTGAAATCGAAGAAGTAAGTAAGAATAAGGACTTTGATTCTTGTATTCAATGTGTTGCTCCCCTGCCATTGTTTCAGTTATCCATTTAAATTCTTATGCTTGATGCTGTGCTATAATAAATTTGCTTGAAATTAAGAACTTTGAGCATGTGTGAACTTATTCATTTCATACTAAAAAAATACTTCGGGATTTGCATTGGCAATGCAAATTTGTACCCCTTGTCTTTGCTGTTTCGTTGTCCTTCATTTTGTTTTGTATGATAACTATATTTTGCTATGCTTTTCACCAGTTAATACATATCACGTATAGTACTACTAATATAACATGCGAATTTATTCATCAAATATAAGAAATTTACTCCCTATGAAATTAAGAATTCTTGCCTTATCATTAATTTGAATACATGTATACGCACACAAGTGTAACTTTTTTAATGTGTTAATATATTGTCCCAATAAATTTAACAGAAATGACTTCCTGAATTAGTGAGAGTATGTATTACTCAAACCCACTACCTACTACAGGAAACTTCAGTTTGTGTATTTGCATGTGTCATTTGTGTGCTTCTTTTTCAATTTAAAAGAACAAATTAATACTCGCATGATATAGAAGTGGGTGCCTTCTTTTCGTCAACGAGGTTTTGGGTACACTTGAAAGTTGAAATCATATATCTCACTCTATAATGAAAGGACATATTGATTGTTTTGTATTGTTCAAGTTGTTTATAGTTCTTGACCTGCACAATGGTAACTTAGTGATTGTTGATCCTTCCTTTTGCTGGATTTACAATTTTGGAGGCTGTGAGCATGTTAATTTGTCTTCAAAAGTGTAGGTTTTAGTCTAGCAAAGTACCCCTTTTGATTCAAACTTCTAATTTTCTACTGTTTTCATGTTGATGTGATTGTGGTCAGAGAGCATATGTGAACTCTTGTTCTTGTTATTTAGTTTGCGGTGTTGTGATGGTATCCCTGCTCTCTGAAGTTTTAATCCCTATGATAATGAGTATTTGTAATTTAAAAGGTTTTTTTGTTTAATCCTTTTGCAGGTCAATAATGCCCGAGACAATGTTAAGGAAAGATGATGTAAGATATTAAACATGTCTTCCCGTTGTTTGTACTATAGGAATTTTGAAGTAAATCTTCCCTATATTTCAGGCAGTAAATTGCTCCTATAACAACTGTTTTGTATATGATTTACACATACATCCAATTTTAGGCTGAAAATATTGATGAATGATGGTATATAGCTTTTCTTTTTCAGCTGTTCTACGAGAGTCTTACGAAGCATGTTGAAAAGGGCTTTGGAATGTGCCATGAAGCAAAAGAGATGCCCACTTCTCGTGATGTTGTGCCACATAAGGTGATAAAGACTATTCTGGTCTTATTAGATGATTTCACAAACAATGGCCTTTACCTTTTGGCCAAGGTATTAGCTGGAAGTTCAGTTATATTTGAGAAAACAAGATGGAAGATGAAGAAGTTTATCAAAGAGTACTTGTCGAAAGTGCTCAGAAAACAATCTAGTATTGATAAAGAAGTTGAAGTCTACAGCAAATTATCCCAAATCCTCAAAGATCCACATAATTTTGAGAAGAACAATGTTATGCTTTCAACACTTACTCCTGATATGAACTTATGTCCCACTGTGCGATCTCACTCCGATGCAACCATGAGTATTTTGAACAGACTGAAGGAGATGTCTCTGCTGACGTTGTGTGCTATGCACCAAAGACTGAAAGGTTTTAAGGGTAGTCGGCCTTCTTTGAGCCCTTGTAGAACAGGATGGACTAAAACCCGTTTAGTTAAACGTGTCAAGTCCTTGTCACTTCAAATACTTTCAAAACTCGATAAGTTGGATGAGCTACCATCACCTCTAAATAAAGCTATGGAGGTTGCTTGTTTATCATTAAAGCTAAGCGGTCATCAGGATGATTCCATATCTAATTTCTGTAATTATGGTCCAGAAGTAGAATTCCTCCAGAATGAGATATTGAAAGCAATTAGCCTACTGAAGTGCAAGGTTGGGGTGCAGGAACTAATTGGGCTGAAGGAATTGCTAGCCCCAGGATCTGATTATGAGGTCCTTAATGGAGGTCTAAGAATGTCGATCAAGAAAATGTTGACTGAGTTTCTCTTTGAATGCAGTGACATGGATGTCATCCCGAGGATATTGTTGGATACCCTTGCTGCTATAAATGGATGTTCTGTGAGACAGCTTCAAGAAGAGGTCACTGAAGAGGTGGAGAGAATATTGAATGTGAGTGCTAAAGTAAAGGAGGTCATATTGGATTCGCTTGATGATCATGAGTTGGATTTAGATTTTTATGATGCATACATTGAGGACCTGGAAGAAAGTGACGAGGGTGAACTCTCTGATGATCAAGACGATGAAGAAGAGTTGGCAACAAGTACCTTGTCTGATGCCAGTGAAATTGGAAGCACAGCAGATTCATATGGTGTAAATTCTACTCCGATTTGGAATCTGAGTAACATGTCAACTGCAAAATCTGAATCTGGGTGTAAGACTGAAATCAAAGTGGAGAATGATGATTTTCTGTTTACACCTTCAACCGGACTGTCAAAGTCCTTTAACCACACAGCAAGTTTGAACACTGAGCATATGGCTGACACAAAAGATTTTCTTTCCCATATCTCACTGTCCTCATGCCCAACTGATCAGATACATGGGAAAAAACTTTTTGAAAGCAGCTGCAAAGTTGAGTCTGATAACAATGCTGTAGAAGATAGGAATAAGTACCTTGCAATCCAGCAAGCATGTGATGAAGCAAGTTTGATTGCTTACCGTCTTGTTGGACGTGTTTTGGAACAATATGCATGCATTGAAGAAATGGATTTGGATAAGAGGCAGATTTCATACCTGAATGATGGTAATTTATTTGCAGCGGATCTCAAAGGTATTAGTTCCATCCATTAACGCATATTTTGTGAAGAATTTAGTTTTACAAAGTTTGACAGGATAACATCCTTTGTGATTCTCCCATTTTCAGATACAGCTCCAAATGAAGATCAGGAGACACCCACCAATGATGAAGACGGATCAATCATTATTCAGACCATTCGAGAACTTATGCCTTCATTTTCCGACAGGTTTTAGATTCTTCTCCCCTTGGCAATATTGTTTGAATATAGCTTTATGTGTCATATATGATTAGCATATAGTCTTTCATGGTAAAATTGTGGTATTATAACTTGTCATTACTTCATGTTGGCTGGATGAGAGTCCTTTTCTGTTGGGAGATGAGCAAGTTCAAGTATTCTGAATGTTTTACCTTGTCTAAACCAACATAGGGAGCTTAGCAAGATTAAAACTTCTGGAAAGTCCGAATAATGCAGAAGACATTGTGCTAACAAATACGTCTTTAGCTAATTTTTCGTTTATTTTTCCGTTTGCAGTGAACTGGAGAAAGTGAGGAAGATGCTGAGATGACGGCGTATTTGCATACCAAAACGTCCTTGTAGAGAGTTTCTTTTTACTCGTTGAGTGGCTCATTTTTGGATATCCGGGATTGCATATTTGAGGATCGGGTCAGATCGGATAGTTAAGCAGAGAATCTGGGTGATCCGATTGGAAATTTTGTGTAAAGAAATTTTGTTTGTACCATTGTTCAAAAACAAATCAATTGGAGCATTATCTTAGAATGAAGAACCTAAGTTTCTGATTTTTGATGAATTTGACTCTTATGATAATCAAATCTTAAAATGGGTATTTCCTTTTTTTTTTTTTGCTGAAAAGGCAGCTTCCTGTGCTCTTATTTGGCAATTAAATCAAGTTCAGTGCTCCGCACTTAGATGTTATATAGTTTAAGGAATGTGGTAAGTGCAACTGGAATTCTGACCAGAGGAAGAGCAAAATACATTGGGTCTAGGAATTGTTTGGAGAGTGGTTCATTTTTGACATATGGGTGGAGTTGCAAACTGAGGAGTTTCATGGGGAGCACAAAGATGATGATGGAGACAAGTGGCACCGAAGATCGCCAAGTTCTTGTTGACAGTGTTGTGGAGAAGGAGGATAGAGGCTATGATACAGGTGGATACAAAAGGTAAATATTGATACAAGTTTTACCTGATTATGCAATGAAGGTGTGGTGTTATCTTGCAAATAGCTTTGCTATCTTCTGTAAATGCTCTAGTGGATTTAACTTTGTACCTTGATTAGTTTGGTTTTGCCTAATTTGACCAACTGTTTTCTTGCCAAGTTCTCTGATTGGCATACTTTGCATGAGAGTAGGTTTTCTTGAGTTAGTTTGATTGGATTCAGGGCTTTTTACACCAGTTGATACGTATCCTAGTTAGTAGGTCCTGATTTTTAGATGTTTTAGTTAGCTGATTTATTTTCATTTTCAAATGCTAGGCAGTTAGTCAGTTTTCTTCCACTTCTTCAATTAGTTTCCCACTACTTCGTTTTTCAGCATTTTAGTTAATTAGTAAAGTCAGTTATTTTCCTTTTCCTATTATAAAAAGGAGGAAGAATTACGTTGTAATCATCCATTGAATATTGAATGAAAGACAACTCTGAGGATTCCTCAAAAAACTCTTGTTGAAGAGTGAGATTCTTACCTTCAAGTCTTCAACCTATTAAATTGATAGATCCTATCACCAGTGATCTTTGTTTGCTGACTACTACAGAAGTGGTGTTCGACATTCTTTGTGCTACATGATGCCTTTATGGCACATCATAGTAGGAAGAATGGATTCATTGACTGCTTGATTATGTTATGTATGCAGCTAATTACCCTCTTATTAACTCGCTTTTGACAGTGAAGACGGGCAGCTGAGTTGTGGCTTTTCAAGTTTCCGAGGGAAGAGAGCAAGCATGGAGGATTTCTATGATGTTAAGATATCCAAGCTTGATGGGAAAACAGTCTGCATGTTTGGAATTTTCGATGGTTAAATCCCTCCTTTCGTTATAATGCAATTATATTTTGTACATTGATGAATTTGGTGGCACAAATTAGACCTATCTTGTTTCTTTGCTTGAAGACCTTGTTTCACGGAACTGATGAGTCATGGAATGATATAGTACTCATGGTTTCTAGCTCCAGTCTTAAGACTAGTAGTGCTATGTAATAGGCTTTAAGTTAGCATAGTTTTCATGGAATTGCATTTTTGTGATAATTTAACAAGCATTCAATCTGGTTGTCATTCTGAATCTTCCTATCTTTTAGTGCTTACTGATAGACTCTATTTTAGATAAGCATAACCTTTGAGCATGATTAGCTTGAATAGTATCTTATTGCTCAGATGGAAAATGGAAATTTTAATTGATTCTGGTTCCTGTTGGTCTATAAATTGATTATGGTATCTGCTTGACAGGCCATGGTGGTTCTCATGCTGCTGAGTATTTGAAGGAGCATCTCTTTCAGAATCTCATGAAGCATCCACAATTTTTGACAGATACAAAATTGGCTATAAGTGCGTAATTCGATATATGATGATAAGGTTTTTGATCAATGGTCAATACTTCCGTGAAACAAGGAGCATCTTCTTGTAAGTAGGTGAAACTTACAAGAAGACGGATTCAGATTTCTTAGATATCGAAAAAGATTTGTACCGTGATGATGGCTCTACTGCTTCAACTGCTGTGCTTGTTGGAAACCATCTCTATGTTGCAAACGTTGGAGACTCGAGAACAATAACATCAAAATCAGGAAAAGGTATGTATTTTTGTCGTAAACTGTATGAAACTCTCATAAGTCATTTGTGTTCTATGCTTATAACTAGTGCAGTAAAATGAAGGTTTCCTTATCTTGACATATCACTGAACCTGGCTCCAAGCTTGAACTAGATTTTTACTGTTGTAGTTGTCCAAGATATACAAAGTGCAGTAAAATGAAGGTTTCCTTATCTTGACATATCACTGAACCTGGCTCCAAGCTTGAACTAGATTTTTACTGTTGTAGTTGTCCAAGATATACAAATTTGTTTCAACTCATCTGGCCGCTCTAGTTCCCTTGTTTTATTAACTGAATGTATAAACAGTGGAACTAAGTTTTGCACCACCCAGGATTTGTAAAGTTAATGTAGTTGTTTGATTCACGTTTAATTCAAAATTAGACTACTGATTAGCCTAAATGACCCAACTGAATCAAGCAGATAGTTCTTATAAAAAAGTTCTTTTTGGATCTGAACTATGAAATGGAATCAGTTCCCAAGTTTAAGATCTGGTTCACTTAATAAATAGTCAAATAAAATTGATCCTGATTGCTTCTCTTGCAAATGAAATTTGAATAATATAATATACATTTTCCATGGACAGCAATTCCTTTGTCTGAAGATCATAAGCCAAACCGAACGGACGAGCGACAGAGAATCGAAAATGCCGGAGGAATTGTGATGTGGGCTGGTAAGATGAATCCTTTACTGCATTACAATCTTTTGGCTGGCACTTGGCAGTATTCAGTAAAACAAACTTGGCAGCTTAATTATGTGGATTTGAGATGCAGTTTTAAGTTGTAGACTTGGAGTCCTTGTTCTCCTTCCATTGCATAAATCCATGCTACATGTAATTTTGAGATTTGAAACTTTAGTTTGCAGCTTCAATGGGTGGTTTTGATCTTGGTAAATTTATTGTTATTTAACTTTCCTCCTTTCAGGCACTTGGAGGGTTGGAGGCGTCTTAGCTATGTCGCGTGCCTTTGGTGATCGTATGCTAAAGCAATTTGTCGTTGCAGAACCTGAGATTCAGGTAATGAAAACTAAACTTTTCTTTTTGGAAGTCCTCTGTGTCTTTATGAACATATCATTGATATCTAGCTAATGATGAACAACAAATTATGTTCATGTTTTACACACAATGATTAATTTATAGCCTTAACCATTTCTTTTAGGACGAAGTGCTTAATGATGAACACGAACTACTGGTGCTTGCAAGCGACGGTCTATGGGATGTGGTTCCCAATGAGGTATGATTTTTCGTTCCAGTCGCAAAGCTCCCACGGTTTCGTTCTGCATTATCATTGTAAAGATATCTTTATCTATGAAGTCCTTGAAATGGGTCAAAATAAACTTACTTCCATGTATTTTGAAAACAGGATGCTGTAACTATAGCAAGAAACGAGGAAGAAGCTGAGGCAGCAGCGAAAAAGCTAACGGAAACCGCGTTCAGTAGGGGAAGTGCAGACAACATTACTTGCATTGTGGTAAGATTCAACCATGGCAGTGTCGCTGGTTCAGCTAAACCCACTGATCAAAAGGTTGAGAAGCCAAATAACAACGCCGACGATCAGAAATCGGACAAGGCTAACAAGAAACCCGAGGATCAAGACAATAAGAAGGCTGATCTAGGCGCATCGAAGTAATCATCCCATCTTAATACGTTGAAACTGTTGAAACTGTAAATCTGCCATCTTTAGTCTTTATTCTTCCGGTTTCTCAAATTTGAGCTTGTGATTGAACTGCCATTTTTTTGTTTGCCAATACACTAGCACATAAGCAATTTAGGCTGGCGTTCCAATGAGAACTCATTGTTACCGTGTAAGAAATTATTGAGTTTTGAGGTTGCATTGTACAAAGTTGATGGCATGTTAAGGTGGTTTAGATATGTTTAGGAATCATATTAGATTGTCTTTTAATCCGAGTTACAAGAGGGTGATGGATTGACAGATTTGTTCTCCTTTTCTTAGAACAAGATCAATCAATTGAATATATTCCTACCGGTAAAGAGCTAATAAAACTCAACACAAACAAGTTTCCTCCCATTTTTTTTTCGGTCGAAGCAAACAAGCAAAGTTTCCCTTTAACTCTCGTAGCCGGTGCCCTTACCATAAAAGCATATTTTATTCATTTTTTTTTTTTTGGTCAAGAAAAATGGTGGCAAGTGAGCAACCACTCCGAGCCAAGCAGGACCATTTACGGTGGCAAAGCTCTCCCTCCCAAGATTTAACACAGCTGCATTCCCAAGGCTCGAACTCGAGACCTATGGTTAAGCTAGGACAGCCCCCTGCCAGCTGACCTACGTGCTTGGGGGTAGCATATTTTATTCATTGATTATACAGAAGTTTGAGTTTCTGTTCTATTTTTATACATGTGATTTTTCCCAAAAAAGAGCAGCTCCATAACAGAAAATTGGAAGGAAATGGAAGTGAAAATGGCTGGATGAAACGTCATGTTGTTTGGCTATTTTTACTACTCTGCAACTGATTCTCAATACTACTAGTGTACTTCCAATAAGGCTCTGCTTTTTCCCCAAAACCTAGCATTCACTTTTTTTAGTATTCAAAGTAATTTAAACTACTTCACATTCAAAGAGACTTGCAGACTAACATTACGCTCAAAATATCCCTTGATAATCCGACATCATTAGTGACATTACACGTGTACTATGGAAATTGTGGTATTAGTTCTAGTGACAATTTCCCTGGTGAGTGAATGATTAGTTATGAGGAGGTCCATTGCTCACAATGAACATGTCTTTTTAAGTGGTCGTGGTGTGACGTATAAATGAAATGACAGTGAGAAAGAAAGAACACATCCTTATCCTCCACAAATTTTTTATCCCCAAACGCTCGTTTTTGTCTGCTCGCCAAAACCCTCATTTGTGTTTACGCTCGTCTTCCACAATTAAACAACTCAACAATTCAATTCCAAGCTTCCCATCCAAAAACCCTAAAAAATCTCCCCGTTCTCATTTCCATATGCGCTCCAATTTCTCGATTTCGCGATCTGGTAATCCGCTCGGACGTCCGAGTCCCCAGGCCTTGAATTCAACCGATTCCGATTCTCCGGCGATTGGAAAGCATTGAACTTCAACTCTTCTTTCTTCTACTCGGCTCGCGAAAGAGGGGATTGAACTCTGGGACTCGCGATTAAGGGGGTGGAGCTCGATTGAATCTCACGACGAATGTCGGCGGAGAGATCGTTCGAGGCCTGGGAAGAGGTGCAGAGACAAGGTCTGGACTTGGCAGATCGGTTAGCGCAGGGATTCAACGGCCTCATCCCAACGAGCTTCTCATGGCCAAACCCTCAAAAACCTAATCTTTTCGATGTCGAGTTCGAGTTCCCCATCCCCACGCAGAACTTCGTGCCCAAGGATTTCAACCTTGCAATCGATACTTCTGGGATCAATGGGGTCTCCGCGATATTTGATATTGGGAATAAGATCGGCCAGGCTGGGGCGGATTTTGGGGCTTCCGTGAACGGTTTGGCTCAGCAGTTTCTTCGGACTCTCCCGATCCCGTTTTTCCATGATAAGAGAGATGCTACTTTTGTTAAGCTAAGGGTTGGGAATGGTGGGGTTGGTGGTGAGGAGTGTTTGGCTATACAAGAGGATTTGGGTCCCTTGGCCGAACAGCTCAGAGATTTGAG
>OZ002734.1:32156262-32314668 GCA_963924305.1 Polygonum maritimum
CAACACCGATCACACTAATTCAGCCAACAACATCCTTGTAGTAGCATCCGACGCTACCAATGTTTCCATCAAGCTTCCCAAGATAGCCATTGCATTAGATTGATCTAATCACACCTTATGGAGGCACATTGTGAAGTCGGCGTTGGAGGCATATGAGTCGGACCCTTTCTCCTGGTGTCTTTCCATCCTCCTGCATCTATTCAGTCCACAACACTAGCCCTCGATGCCCCCAAAATACCGATCCCAAAATATGGCTCATGGAAGAAGAAGGATCGGTTGATCCTCCTATGGATGCATTCAACGCTCACAATCCCCCTTCTTGCTCATTTTGCTCGGGCGAAGACTACCAACAAAGCATGGGCCATCTTGGAACGTATGTTCTTCTCTCAAACTTATGCTCGACTTGTGTATCTTAAATCACAATTACTGTTGGAGCTAAAATTCGTACACAAGATTAAGACGAGATTTAGCCTAGATCGGGCTATTGATTCAAGAGCGATAAGTCGATTACAGAGCGTTTGTATGACGTTTTTTGATAGCTAGATACATCATAACCGTTTCCAGGAGGATCCCCCCATATCTTATATTCCCTTAGCCTAGGATATCGGTCATTCCTCCCATCAATTGCAACCGGCGTTGCCCACGTCTTTACAACTGGCACAACCTTCAATTGGATGGGCTTCTTGACTTCCTCCAATGATCACCATGGGCTTCCTTGGTGGGCCTCTCCATCTGCACTTTCTTTGGGCCGAGGTTCCTCATGGGCCTGATTTTTCCATGTCCAACAATTACAATCTCTTCCTAAAGGTGATTTGTCGATCCTTGAATATATTGAGAAGAAACGTTCTTTTTCGGATTCTCTTACTGAACCTGATCATATTGTTCCTGATGATGAGTTTGTTGAAAGCATATTACATGAGCTTGATCCTTCTTATTCGGCGTTCCGAGTTGCGTTCAATATGCAAACCCCTTGCCATATCTTTTGATGAACTTCTTGGGCTCTTACTAAGGGAAGAAGAATCGTTGAACACCGATAAAGGCTCCAGTTCTGCCACAACCCTCACCGTGTCCAAATCTAGAAAATCCAACAGCACCACTCGACAATCTGATATCTCACCTGAGCAGGGCTCTGATCCACCCTCTCGTCCCACTTGTCAAATCTGTCAAAAACCGGGGCGTGGAGGACTTCGAATATACCCTGAATCTCGCCCTTGCCAACAGCAGTAGCGTGGAGGACGTGGTGGTCGTGGCCAACAACAGCATTCTCACATGGGTTGTGGCCAACAAAGACAAGAACAGTCCGCTCCATCTTATTTCTTGCAACAGCTCATGACGCAAGCTTACAAAGTGCACATTCCGCCCTCCATGCTCAATGGCCCAAGTTGGTGTTTTGATTCCGGAGCAACCAACCACGTAACTGCATACCTCGGTAACCTCTCTATACATTCCAATTACACTAACAATGATAGTTTGCTAGGTGGCAATGGTATGTCTCTACCTTTCTCTCGTTTAGGTCATTCCTCTCTTTTTGCATTACCTGACCCAATTCAACTTCGGAATATCCTTTTTGTTTCTCAAATAAAGAAAAAAACTCCTTAGTATATTGAGGACTCACTTGGGATAATAATGTCTATGTCATATTTTACCCTACTTGTTGTTTTGTGAAGGATCTCCAGGGTAGGACGCTACTTAAAGGTACCGTTGAGTAGGGTTGGGTACCGGTCCAGACTCGGACCAGGACCGTGACGTGGAAAAATATGGACCGGACCGGTTTTGGACTAGATTTTCATTTAAAAAAAATTAATAGAAAATATATTTTAAAAAATAAAAATAAAGAGAAATCATATATGATTAATGAAAAATATAAAATTACAAACTATATAATATCAATATGAAATTTAAATATTAAAAATAAACTATATAACATTAAGATTAATATATTTCTTGTTTAATTTTTTAATTAAATTGTATAAAAATCCGGTCTGGACCGGGACCGGGAATGTCCATTTTCATGGACCGAGGACCGGACCGGTATCCTCCCGGTCCGGACCGGATTTTGGCCAGCCCGACCGTTGAGGTCCGATGGGCTCTACCACCTCAAACCACCACCGAACCCTTCTACTCCCTCTCCACGTGTGAAAAGTCGTCTCTTCAAACTTGGCATCACCGCAATGGTCATCCTCAAGAGTCCTCTCTGCGTCGTTTAATGTCTTGTTTTAATTTACCTATTACAAACAATAAACTTCCTTTAGTTTGTGAGTCATGTCAACTTGGGAAAAGTTATATGCTTCCCGTGTGTAGTAGTCATGTTTCAAGTTTGCATCCTTAATTTTGAACTAATTTACTTCAATGTTTGGGGTCCCGCACCACTTGCTTCTTTCAATGAAAACCGATATTTTGTTATATTTGTTGACGATTGCACTAAATTTGTCTGGATTTTGTATGCAGAAAAAATCTTAGCTCATCATTATTTTTCAACAATTTCAAAAAATGATTAAAACGCAATTCGCCATGAAAATCAAACAATTTCAATCTGATGGTGGCGGAGAATATAAACCGGTTTTCTCCTATTTACAAACTCAAGGAATTGTGCATAGAATATCATGTCCTCACACAGAATCTCAAAATGGCGCCATTGAACGACGTCATCGCACCATTGTTGGAAAAGGGTTAGCCTTACTTACACATGCTAAATTGCTCACTGGTTTTCGGGAACATGCTTTTCACACTAGTGTCTTCTTGCATAACATAACTTTAACTCCTATTTTAAACCATGAATTTCCATGTGAATGTCTCTATAATAAACATCCGGATTACTCTTTTTATAAAAGCTTTTGGATGTGTTTGTTATCCTTCTCTAAGACCCTATAAAGCAAACAAACTTGAATATAGATCTTCTCCTTTCATTTTTATAGGGTGTTCACAACATAAAGGTTACTTATGCTTTCATGTGCTTACTAACCGCATTTATATAGCTCGACATAATATGTTTGATGAGACGACTTTTCCATACCAATACTTCACACAAAAGCTGCTCATCACCACACAAGCCCAACCGAGCACCATTTCTACTTTTCCATTGCAGGAAGCTGCTCGGTTTTCCTCTTCACCGCTTGCTCCAGCAACCGACTTCATACCACCTTCGATGCGACCACGTACCTCACCACTGCCATGCACCACGTCGGACCTTTAGTCCGCATCCCCTTCTACCACCTTTATGTCACCGTTGGCCTCCATGCAACTTGCACTGTCCACCACGAGCTCTCTAACATCGCTACCCATCAACTCCTCCTCTCGGCCTTTGGGGGACGTCCCTACTGCAGATTCGACATAAACCACATTTATGTCCCCTCTATCTTATACTTCTACTATTAACTCCTACACACTTTATACTTGTTCCTAATTCCAATCACCCCAAGATCACCACGTGCAATACCATTAGTCTTAAACTTAAGACCTTGAACTCCATAAAACATCCCCTTCCATCTCTTTTGAACCTAAAACCCTTGCCCAAGCCGCCAAAATTCCCGAGTGGCAACATGTCATACAAGTTGAGTATGACGCCCTTAAGAGAAATAGGAGATGAGAACTTATCCCACCTCCTTGTAATTCTAACATTGTTGTTTGTAAGTGGTTATACAGGGTGAAAAGGAATGCAAATGGGTCTATTGAGCGCTACAAAGTGCGATTGGTTGCAAAAGGCTTTAATGAGGAAGAATGCATTGATTACTTTGACGCTTTTAATCCCGTAGTCAAACCTACTACTATTTTATCTCTTCCTTTGACCTTTAATTGGCGACTGAGACAGATTGATATCAGCAATGCCTTCCTCAATGGTGACTCGTCGGAAACTGAACCACTTGGCTTTATTGATCACTCTCGGCCGAGCCATGTTTGCCTGCTCCATAAAGCTCTCTATGGCCTTAAAGAAGCACCCAGAGCTTGGTTTCACAAACTTCGAGATTTCTTGTATCGCCAGCGATCAAGAAATCTCTTTATTAGACGGCGTGGTCGATCTGTTCTATATGCTCTGGTCTATGTTGATGATTTCATTATTACAGGTTCTCTCTCTATTGACATTGATTCCTTTATCTATCTCCTCAATGATACTTTTGCTCTTAAAGATCTCGGTGACTTGCACTATTTTCTTGGCACTGAGCTACAATGATCTCAGGATTCTATTCTCTTAAGTCAGCAGAAGTATATTACAAACCTTCTCATTCATAGCAAGATGTAGGATGCCAACCTTATTTGCTCTCTTGCTGAACTAGGATCTCGGCTTGCTCTACATGATGATCCTGTTGTGGATCCTCACCTCTACCGCATCATTGTTGGTGCTCTTCAGTGTGTCACTATCACTCAACCAGAGATCTCCTATGTTATCAATCGCATTTGTCGTTTCATGCATGATCCTATAGAGACTCATTAGCAGTGTTATATCCGCAATTTTATAAAATGGATTATGAATTTCTCCTTAGTTTTATGACTCAACTTTGCCTGTGGAACGACAAGAGAAAGGGTAAAGGTCACCCGATTATTCGTGTAACGTTGGATAACACTAAACGGAACCTTCAACTTCAAAAATTCATAAATCCTTCATTAGAGCTTGGAATCGAGTGATTCCAAAGCCTAATGGTAGATAAAGGAGTTTAGTTTCATCCCTAAAAATTTGAGACAATTCCGATAAGTATCCAGAACGTTATACCAATTTTACCCAAAACGTTGCCCAGTCCCGGTAGGGCAGTGACCGCTGCCGGGCAGCGGACCGCCGCTATGAAACTGGCGGGCGCCGCTTTGCTGCAGACGCAAGTGGCTCGATGGAACTCCTATATTATGGGCACCGTGGTTTTGATTTCTGCAATGGTTTTGCTTGGAGATCAATCCTAACACCTTTACACAATGTCAACCCCTTTTGGATTGTTAGGCTAGAAGTCAATCCATTTTGGATCATTTGAGGATTGAGAAACCTATAAATAGGAGGTGAATGTGAAGGATAAATTTGCACCTCTCCCTCCTCCCTCTCACTTAAAATCCTCCACAATCTAAGAGTAGAAGTGTTGCTCTATCTACTGTCGCAACCGGTTCCTCAAGAGGTGGTCGGAATCGATCGGAGGAAGGCCAAGAAGTCGACTCGTCGTCACGGTTGCTGCCAGCGACCGCCGCCATAGGGCAGCGCCCGCCTCCATAGCCGCCAATGCCTTTGGCTTTGGCCATGTCCCAGGCCGCGTCCTAGCGTTGCCTTGCCTCGCCTTGCCTTGTTCTTGTGTCCTCGTCATTACCTTTTCTCGGTATTGTCTTCGAGCCTTTGATATAGTTTCGACGTCGTTAGTATCGCCAAATATTGGGATTTATATTATTATTAAAAGGACTAATAATACTAAAAAGGGGTATTAAAGGATTAATACTCGATAAATTCCCTTAAGAGGTTCGAGGGGAATTTCGGGCTTCGGATTAAGTAAATGAGATAGAATAATTCTTTTTATTGATTTTTTTTGTGGAACCCGACTCTAGCTTACTCTGCCGTTGTCGAAGTGCCGCCCGGGTCATTTCTCGATTTGTGTGCCAAGGGAATCTACTTTAAGGCAAGTGGATGGTTCTCCTTTTCTCTTTACTCGATAATCGTGAAATTGCTTTCCGTTATCAAATTAATTGTTGGGAACAACCTTGTTTGCTAATAATTGGATTAGGATTATTATGCTTAGAATTAATGACCATTGTTTTTAATATCGCACGCGCTAGTACATGGACTTAGGACCGTTGATGTGTGGCCTTTAATTGTTTCAAGTCTCTTTTCGAGACTTTGTTGTGGACTAGTCTAAGAATAGGAATACAAGATTATTTCTTAATAACTCATGTTACGAGGTGCAATTAGTGCATGCTCGTAATATTAAGGTCATATGACTAATGCTCGTTCTTTAAGATGGGCTATAGCACTCTAGCTAAGTGCTTAGGAGACGCTTGCTTTCCTGTTAATCCGTGGCAAAGCTCCGATGAGCCGTCACTTAAAATCCGTTAATTAAATTACTCTGTTTTATGATTTAATAAGATAAGTGCCCACTGCACATTAATTAATAAACGCAGGGCGATTAGTACAACTTGGAAAATCACTCTGGGTCCACATTATTGACAGTCGTCTTTCTAATTTGAATGCATACTTAAGTTGTTAAAACGCCTATAAAATGACAAGAGGGGGTTCAGATGTATAAGAGTCCTTGTGGCCACCTCCTTGTCGGCATCTTCGTGTTATGATGAGGTAGATTACGATTCGATTAGTGTTGGATGTTTTTTCACTGTTGCTTGAATTAATTAAGTTCCCAACAAATCCTAAACACATATCTTTATTAGGTGCTACTTTCATGTAGTATCCTACTTCCGAGAAATCTCATTTCTCATAAGCCTCACATCTCATAAAGCCTCGAGCTAAAATTATCTTTTTTCTTTTGAGCCTTGCTCGACTAAAAAGCCTCTCGCTTAAAAAGCCATATGCGTTTCGCATTAAAGAACCCTTGACTGTTGGGCGTCAACCGGTTTTCAATTGGTCTGTGATGCCCTCATGTCTAAACCTTTATGAGAACCGAACCCTATTCTACCACTTGCTTAGTCTCGCGTTAGACTAACATCCCTTCTTTCTTTCCCAACTTTGTTGGCTGGTATTCCTTGCCTTTGTGAGGATATCAGATAGGAAAGGGAAGGCTGTTATGAAGGAAGCCAAAGATATCAAGATCTGCAGGAAGGAAGGAAAGAAGGAAGAAGTCTTTAAAACGTCTTTTGTTTTGACCATATTTATGGGTCCCACATGCTTTTACATTTTTAGAAATGTTACTTAAATTTCGCTGCAACTCTTTTAAATGATTATTGTAACCTTACGAAAGGTTTATCCCACTTGTAATCCGATTTACATTAATAAAATAAAGTTGGTTATTCTCAAATCATTTCAGTTACCTTTTTAGCCTTGAGTGACTTTAGACGGTAAAGTCCGAGGTCACTGGCGGTAATACCCTTTGGCTTTAAGAAGGGGGTGTTACAAGCAGGTTGTCAAACGTATTCTCAGATACTTGAAAGGATCGATCACTTCCAGGCTTCACCTCAAGCCATCTACAAACAATCGGATTGTCGCCTTCTCTGATGTTGAATGGGCATTTGACCTTGATGATTGTCGTTCTTAGCATACTTTTGTTATTTATTATGGTGGTAACTTAATCAGTTGGGCCTCTAAGAAGCAGCATGTTGTAGCCAAGTCTAGCTCAGAAGCAGAATATCGAGCGATCGCATTAGCTTCCATCGAGCTCATTTGGAGTCAACAACTTCTTTAAGAAGTCCATGTGCCCTTAGTTTTGCCACCGATCCTTACTTGTGACAACCTTAGTGCAACATACATGTTTACAAATTCTGTCTTTCACCAGCGATCCAAGCACATCGAGATTGATTATCATTTTATTTGAGAGGAAGTTGTTGATGGCTCTCTGATTGTTCGTCATGTTTGTGCCTTGGACCAGATTGCAGATATTTTCACCAATGCGGTTGGCGATGCTCAATTTCATATGTTGCGCTCCAAGCTACATGTCCATTCTCCTCCATGAGCTTGTGGTGGGGTATTAGGATAGAATCTTGTTATGATTTGTACTTATCTTATATTTGGATAAAATATATCCTATATATATGTATCTTGGGCTCCAAAGAGTACCAAACCCTAGTTATATAAATACCATCTTAATGAATTGAATGAGAAAGACAACAAGCCAATTCATCACAATACCATTCACGTTACATTAATCACAGTTTGATATAATGAAAGAATCATGAGAGCCCACTTAACGAGAAGTCCAAGACTCTATAACATTTGAGAGGATGAGATATGAGAGATATGTATATGGAATGATTGTCAAGCTTGGGTTGTCAATGTTGTAATTCAACTTTGCAATGAAGTAGGCTATTAAGCTGACTTTCTTAAATATGTGAGAAAGATGTGACTCTTTGAACTTCTTAAGAGAGTAGATGATTTATGACAAAATCACCTCAACTTCTCATGTATGATTCCACGTCTTTGATGACAATAGTCCGGTTCATATTATCTCCTTCAATTTTTATCTTTGAGATCTTGATAGCAAGAACTTTCAATCTTAATCGTTTAAATTTAGTTTATTCATAGATCTAATTACGAACTGCTGTGCATTCTTAAATATAATCAAAATTGTGTAAGTAAAAGATTCTTATTTGTCAGAATGAGAAAAGAGAAGGGAAATTTCTATTGTAAAAAAGCTGATTTGGATCAGATTTTATAGTTTTTATCCTTTTCTTTTTAAGTTAAGAAGTCTTACAGATTTCTCCATTGTGGATGCTTTTAGTTTTAATACTCATTTGTTTCCCTCGTGCATGTGGTGTGGGTGATTGTTGCTTTAGGCTTGTCGAAAACACTTGAAAAGGATGTGCCCATCCTAACATGTTTATAGTGGAAAGATGTTGGTGTTGTTGATGACGATTAGATGGGATCATATTTAGTTCGAACCGTCGAACTAGACCAGAATTGACCCAATCATGGACCACAATCAGACTAAAACCTGAACTGTCAGTTTGTCCAAGAAAAGGTTTAGGTTCTAGTTCGAACGAATGTCAAACCAACATTTTGAATCGGCTGGCTTCAAACCATAACCTTAATCAGCACAAATAGCCAATTTTTGTACATTTTTAATTGTGATGGCTCAAACACCCAAGTGGAGGTGGGTTTAGTTTGGCTCAAGCTGAAAATATTTTCATTTAATACTTCTTAGTCTTAATTATTGTAATTTCTTACTTTTACAACTTAAATTGTTGTTTGATTTGTGCCAAATCAATAAGCTTATCGAATGTAACGGTTCATCGTATTTTATTCAATCAATAGTTTTTTCGATTTTTACAAAAAATTCAAACCTCCAAAATTTTTAAAAACAGTAGAATGGATTGGAAACCTACTTCGGTATTGCTCAAAATTGTTTGGAAACAAGTCGAACCGGAGACAGATCTTGACAAATGGGACGTGGAAGGTTTGGATTAAAGTTTCCTCAAAACTTAACTCATAACCGATGGTATGTAAACATAAATCGTTGGTTCGATTGACCAATTCACCTCTACCAATCCATACTTGAACCATCATAAGTTAGTATATAAACAATTCTCCATTTTCACATTTTGTAAGGATACGAAAAAATTGTTTATAGAGTAATCATTTGTTGATTTGCCGCCTTCACAATGCCTTTTATTGCTAATGTTTCTCTGACTGTTCATGCATGAATAGCATTGCACTCAAACTGCGTCCAGAAAATACCATTCGAGCCATGTCTAACCATCATATAGACTCGTTGTACCAACCGATAAGAATTTTGTTTATCACCAATGGAAATAGTCTTAAACTTAAATAATAACCAGAATTTCCCTCATAAAATACGATATAAAGCTATTCGCTATTCCCTCATAAATCCATGCATTTTAGTAGTCTAATGGTAAGAGATTACAAATTGATTTCAACTACTAATGGTTTTGCAAGCTACTGTTTTTCCCTTTCACACTCAACACAGCACAACAGTTGTTACACTATATGTCATTGTTTTATACATTATCCATCAAACTCAAGTGACATTGCCCAAAGATGCTTCATGTGATTTTCCCAACCGTATCCCTTTTCATTCAAGCTAGAAAAAGAGTGACATATATATTAATTCACGTGCATATGATGACGATCACTTTGCTTCCTAGTCCACACAACCTCGGCCAAGAATTGCTCAACTTTCGGAAAGTTTATCACTACGTTGCAATTAGTTGTAATTGACGGGGCAGATCAAATTTTAATAATTTTTGTGGCCATCAATTTCCCGGCTTTCACACGCATCCGAAATTCTAGAATGAATAATACGCGACCCGTTTTACGGGTTTTGTTTTGTAACGTGGGCGGCATATTGGGCCGACAGCTGGCCCATTTGTCACCATCATGGACTGGGCCTAAACCTAGGAAAATTGGCCCAAAATAGACGTTCGTTTTTCAATTCAACGACTGCTCATTTTTTGGAGTGTTGTAAATTGTAACAAACCTTATTTTGACTAGTTTTCTCGACAATTATCGCACACGAGAATGGTCGTGTTTTGAGGGTTTGAATTTAAAAACGACGTAGGGACACACTATCTAACAAATTATAATCGTTATCCGCCCTTATCATCAAATAGTACAGCTACATATTTGGTGGTTGTAATAGTTTCTTTTCCACGCTTTCTCTATCACTTTCTATTAAAGAAAATCTAAACCCCCACTTTCACTCCATTCTAGATTGTTAATCCACTTTATTATATAGCAACCCATACAAGAAAATCATACACGCACAATTTCCTTAGTAAACAAGAATTTCTTGCATCGGTCACAAGAAGATTGCCGGTGCATTACAAACTTTCGGAAAAACGGGAAACAAATTGCAAAAAGAAAAAAGTCACGGGGTTGATGGTGTAATTTTAAAAGGTGCCGGAGTGGTGTCACGTCAGGACTCAAAAGGAAGTTTCAAAACTGACGGACTTCTGCGAATTCGGATTTTTACTCTGTTTTCTCTTCGTGAAAAAACGTTTCTTCTTCGTATCCTGATCTGACCCTTTCTTTCACATTGATTCACTGATGGTAAATTTGCAGCTACACTTCAACTATTTTACTACTAGCCTGAACCACTCTCCCCTATCCCAATTCGTAAGTGAAACTGTAAAAAACTAATATACGTAGTGCTATGGTAAACACTCTGCCTTTGGCAACACTATGCTAACGGACGCCCGCTATCAAAAACGCTCTCCTCTCATGGACAGTAGAGTAGAAAGAGTAACGGGAAAACAGTGATTTTTCAACTCCTTCTTCCCCGTCCTGTTAGTAAAACCTCTACCGCCAAAGGTAGCCTTACTACAAAAATCAGGCAATTAACAAGAACTTGATAAGTCTTAATATCTTCTGTATTTTGCTACAAAAAATAGCATCCCTAGTCGTCCCCCACCATATTTTTGGACCTATTCCTGCTCTGCTCAAAATTCTCCATATCCCTCTTTTTCTCTGAGCCCCATTTTAAATGCAATATATTTTTGGGGACCTCTCAAGAGCATCCTCATTTCTGACTCCTCCGCCCACAACCACAACCAAACAACCATCTCCCTCTTTCTGCCACTCTTGTTTCTTTCCCCCCTTTTATTCCATGCCTACCTAATTTCCCCCCTCTACGCTTTCGCCTGCCATTAAATTAAAATAAAAAAAGAAGCGATTCCCCTTCGGTCAAAGCTTAAAAACCCACCCTCTTATTTATCCGTTTCCCCTCTCTCTCTTTCTCTTCTTTGTACCCATTTCACTTGTTGCTCTTTACAGAGAAGAAGAACAAAAAATGGTTGTTCAAGCTACTCTGTTTTCTGAGAACCTGGGCTTCCTCCCTGTAAACACTGTTTCTCAAGATTGGGTTCTCGATAACAGCTCCGGGTATGGATTACCCCACCCGTTTCAGCCTCTTCAGGTGAACGAACCCGAAAGATCGCATCTTTCTGATTTTCAACCGTTCCGGTTTTCTTCTCAGGCGCTATCGGTCGAGCTCGAGAGGCAGGGTCGCGAAATCGATCTCTTTCTTCACCATCAGGTATGCGAATATAAACTCCAAATTCAACCCGTTTCGCTTACATGCATTTATTAAGAGCTCAAATCCTGAAAGAATCCGTTCTTTTTAAAATTTCTGCGAAACAGAGTGAGCGATTGAAATACGCAATTCAGGAGCACAAAAGGCAGCAATTATCAGCGATGATAAGGTCGCTAGAATCGAAGGTTCTCGTACGGATGAGGAAGGCAGAGCAAGATTTAGCAGAGGCTACAGGCAGAGCAAGGGAGCTAGAGGATTGTCTGAGGAAGGCAGAGATGGAAACAAAGGTTTGGGAGAGGGTGGCTAAGGAGAACGAGACGATGATTTTGGGCCTGAACAAGATGTTGGGCGAGGCCCAAGAGAGGATTTATTGGGCCTCTGTTGGGCCCAATAGCGAGAACCAGGCCCAGGACGAGGAGTCAGCTTGTGAAGTCGGTGGGTGTGGGGGAGAAGACGACAAAATGAGGTGTAAGTGGTGTAAGAAGAACGTATCGAGCGTTGTTTTGCTTCCCTGTAGGCATCTCTGTGCTTGTAGGGATTGTGGAAGACTTTTGGAGATCTGCCCTGTTTGCCAATCTGTGAAAGAAGGCGTGATTGATGTGTTTCTGAAGTAGGGTTTTGATTTAGGAGAAGAAAAAGAAAGGAAAGTGGGAAATTAGGTAGTACTCCGTATATAGGTTAGGATTGAAAAGAGATGCTGACAGGTTTGATATTTTTTGTACAAAACTGTGGCCTGTCTGTTTTGGATTTTGCAGTGAAACGACGCTGGAAAGGAACTGAATGCTTGAAATGGTAAAAGAAGAAGTTCTATTCTTAGGTGTTTGGGTAGTTTTTTTAGCTTTGTTTACTGGTGGTCGTATCACTAGGGCTTGTGTCAAGTAAAACCCGCGATATATACGTAGAGAATGTGTGTGTAACTTGGTTATTTTATTCACACGGTTAATTGACACAACAATTACATTAACATTACCTAGGTAACTATGGTGTTATGATGCAATACATACTAAGGGCCCGTTTGGTTGAGGTTGTTTACGGTTACGGAAACGGAATCAGGTATTTCACTCCCTTAACTCGTGTTTGGTTGCAAAATTTCCCCTTTTTTCATTCCACCCAATATCGGAATCAAATCCAATTTTGATTCCCCTAAAAATCGGGAGGTAACAAACCGTTTCCCTTCCACGTCCACCTCCCTCCGTCCACGCGCATCCCGAGTGAGTCCTCCGCCGGCAATGTTGAGGTCGGCGAGGTCGACGCTGGCTATCAGCGAGCAATCGGAGCCAGAGAACGACAATCCGCACGACTCCTCGTGCCCGACGTTGATCGTGATGTACGCCGACGACGGCGGCGACATCGGCTGCCTCCACGTGTACGGATACGGAACGAACCTCACCTTGAACGGAACCTCCTCCAGACCGCCTTCCATAAGCCTCGTCAGCTCCTCCTCCGACTCGTCGTCCACTTCCGCGCTCGTGAACAGAGGCTCCGGCGCCGCCTTCGCTTTCTTCACGGAGATCTCGCCGACGCCGCTGCTAGAGAGTTGCGCCGGCCGTTTCTTCATCTGGCCTACTCCCGATGGCTTTGTGAAGGAGAAATGGTTATTAGTTTTGGATTTGACGGTGGACAAACCCTAGATTGAAAATTTGGGGGTCTTTTCATTCCCTTTCCTTTGGACCCGTACCAAACAATTCAGGCCTGTAACGGATTTCATTTCCTTTCCATGCAATTTTTCAATCCCTTACCCTTTCCGTTTCCCTTACAGTAACCAAACAGGCCCTAAATTAAGTGATTAATGTAGTAAGATTTACGACTCACAATATATCCTTGAAGAAAGAACATTAATAGACAACTATGACGTGCATGCAAGCTTAACCTTATTCCGTGGCTGAGTAGTAATCTAAACAAAGCTCAAAGACAATAGTTATAGTAAGCTGTAGCAAAGGGCAAAATGATTCTTCTTGTTCGAATAAATGACACATTATAAGAATACTGGTTTTAAAAAATAAATAGCAAATCCTACAAAAAAAAGTCTTAAAAACCACATGTATCTATCTATATCAGTATAATATTTCCCAAAGCAATAGGATAGATTTATTTTTACGCATAGGATTCATCTTTATCCTACTTTATGCTAGTAGTTTTCGAATCCAATTCACATTTTTTTCCCTTCTACTGTATGAAGTAAACTTTGGTAAGAATGTACAAAATTCTTATGGTGCATATTCTTGGGTAGATCCTTTAATTGGTCCACTCATTTATCCTCAAGGATTCCAATTCCTTGGTGGTCCATGTTATTTATTTTGTTGTCGAGTATATTAACATTCGAGCTGCATGTAACTTATCAGGGATAAAAAAAAATCAAACGGATTCCCCGATGGACAAGCCAAATTGTTCTACACGGTCCATTTCATCACTTGCTGTACCCCACCGGACTCATTCATTACACGTCTCCTCATGTGTTTTGCGTGGATAAAAGTTAATTTTACTGTATATGGTTCAGGCCCATTATTCTATGAAATGGGCGACCTTTAGGCCCACGACGCAGAAACCAACGAAACGGAAATATCTGGCTTGTGGCTATCAAATTCGAATTGTCCTGCATCTAGCTTACGTAAGCAGTGAAATAGTCACCGACTCAGCGCGGGTCCCACCTTTGGCTCTTCATCGCGCGCCTGCACAAGGAAACTTCTACGTTCACCTTGTTTCTCGACTTCGTTTCCTGCACAGAGAAGAGCGAGCGAGCGATGGCGATGGCGATGGAGAAGGGAAGAGTTTGTGTGACTGGAGCTGGAGGATTCATGGCTTCCTGGCTTGTCAAGCTCCTCCTTTCTCGAGGCTACTTCGTTCATGGCACCGTTCGTAATCCAAGTCAGTTTCTCTCTCTCCCTCTCTCCAACTTCGTGCAACTCCGTTCAAATTTCATGTCAACTTATGCTTTAAATTTGCATTCTAGTCAGTAATCTGTGATGAACGATTAGCAGCTCGCTCAATTTAGGTCGTAATTGGTGCAGGTGACCAGAAATATGCTCATCTGAACAAATTTGAGAAAGCGTCAGACAGATTGAAGCTGTTCAAGGCTGATGTTCTCGATTTCGGCTCTCTGCAAACTGCAATTGCGGGATGCGAAGGCGTCTTCCATGTCGCCAGCCCCGTGCCTTCTTCATCTGTCCCCAATCCACTCGTATGTGCTTAGTTAGGGCAGAATATGAGCAAAATTAGCCTCGTTGTCTGGCTGTGTGGTTTAATTTTGGCTCCATTTGTGCTTGAAACAGGAGGAAGTTGTTGAACCAGCAGTGAAGGGCACTCTTAATGTTCTGAAAGCGTGTGCTGAGGCTAATGTCAAACGAATCGTGTGTGTTTCCTCGGTTGCTGCTGTTATCATGAACCCTAACTGGCCCAAGGATCAAGTCATGGATGAAAGCTGCTGGTCTGATGCGGAGTATTGCAGGAACACTGATGTATGGCTCCAGAATGTCTTCATTATGATTTTTGACATATTATTCATGTTTTACATCACTGTTACAAAATATACCATTCTGTAGATGGAAATCAATCAATTAAATTGAGAGTAGACTCCTGCTACATATTGTATGAATGTATGCACACTAATGCTTTGTAACTGAACTTGTTATGTATAGTTGTTCAGTGATAGGCTGATAGCCTCACCTTTACTGTATATGACTGGTGTGCTTGCTGGACTGTGTACAGAATTGGTATTGCTTTGCAAAGACCGAAGCAGAGAGTGAGGCTCTTAAGTATGCAAAAGCAACTGGCCTTGATGTGGTCACTCTTTGCCCCACCCTTGTTTTAGGCCCTCTCATGCAACCCATTGCAAATTCTAGTAGCTTAGTTCTTGTCAAGCTGTTGAGAGGTACCCCTTTCTGACTTGTCAACTTTCACTCTCTGCGTTACATTGTTAGAGGTTTTGTAATGACATTTCTAGATATGATATGGTTTTTGTGTTAAAATGGAGCTTTAAAACTTCAGAATTCGTGTGGTGTATTTAGCCACTTGGTTACAGATAGCATTATATTTGCAACAAATGTTGTTATACCAAAAGTACTTATTCAAAGTATATATAACAAGAAATGTAACTATAATGTTTACTGCGAAACTATTAAAACAAGCCTAAACTGAGCTATACTTTCCCGTCAACGTACTTTCTTCTCATGAATGGCTATATCTCCTCCTTAACATTTTGAAAATCCGCATTCGGAGTGCAGCCATAACTGTGTTTTAATATGTTTGTATTCACTTTGCAGAAGGATATGAAACGTTGGAAAATAAGACCAGAACGATAGTGGATGTAAGGGATGTTGCTGAAGCTCTGTTACTGCTGTATGAGAAGCCGGAGGCCCAAGGAAGGTATTTGTGTAATTCACACACTATAAAGGCAAAGGATATTGTAGAGATGCTGAGGAGTACTTATCCCAACTACAAGTATCCCAAGAGGTAAATGATTTTTTCTTCCCTTGCTCTCATGTATATGTTACTTGTATTTTTTCAATTAGAAGTGTTAGTTGAGTCCTCTGATTTTGTTAAGAAATTTATGCCTTTTTAGTGTGATAAATAATGATTGATTTTTTGGTGATTTAATAGGTTTGTTATGCAAGTTCTCTTTATTCAGGTGGTAGGTAATGAATTACAAGCAATTCTTCATTGCTTTTTTATAGGTTAGAATGACGTTTTTTAACGAAACAGAGGCAGTACATAGCAATTGTATTAGATAACTCAAGAACTAGATTTGTTGTAACTGTGTAAATTAATCATAAAACCTCTTACAATCCGAGTGGGAAATTGTAATTTGCTTACTGGGTGTGTCAATCTCCATAATCATGTGTTTTTATTTGATACAGTTGGATAGAGAGTAAGGATGAAACAAATGTTAGCTCTGAGAAACTAGAGAGATTAGGGTGGAGTTATAAGCCACTGAAGGAGACTCTGATTGCTTCTGTGGAGAGTTACCGAGAGACTGGACTTGTGGAATAGGGTGATCTTTTTTTATTTTTGATGTGTGCAATCAGTGCAAATAAAGGACCTGTGTTTTGAGTCTTTTGACCATCAAACTTTGTGTCTGCTTTCTGCATGCTCTTGTTCAGTCCATGCTTCAATAAATGTGTAACTTTTGGACAGCAAGTCAGCAACTCCTTGTTTTATCCTATGTCATGGACTTTTCCTTTTGATGAGGAAAGAATTAGATTAGTTGGTTTCATTTCTATTATGTTCACTCCATGTGTTAATGTTCCCCTTGTACTCTTTATGTGTTGATTTTTCATTTATATTTCTGCTTTGATGCTTACAAAAATATTATTAAGGTCTATTGCAATTTGCCATAGCATTTTCATTTGCAGAGCATTATTGGCTTTTGTCCTAACCTACCAAAATATTTTGGTCGGTAGAGTATTCCAGCTTCTACTTGCCCATTTCCTCGCCTTTTTTTTGGCTAGATTGATTTATTACGTGGCCATTAGAACAGTGTTTAGAGGGGAAAAAAAGTCTCTTTCAACCAATAAAAAAATAGTTTTAAAAGGAAGCAATTTGTTTGTCTTTATGTCACGGGTTGAGACTTGTCGTCTAACTCGTGCGGCCCTTAGCTATTTTAGTCCCTCGGTTTTGCTAAGTCAGGCCTAGTCTCGAAAGCTTTAAGTGAGCAAGAGATGGTGTTTGTGGGAAAGAGGACTTTTATTACACGAGAGTGCTTTTACAAGTGTGCTTTACAAGTGTGCTTTGTGGGCTAAGTTGGATGGTTTGGCAAGTGAGGGCTAAGGCCTATTTATAGGTGTGGCCACTCTCCTTTACATGGGAATAATCTAGAAAAACCCAAGCCTAGACTATTCTAGAATGGGCGTGCCGCCAAGACACGTCCGGGCCGCTCCGGAATTCTCCGGAGCTCTCTCGCGGGGCGCGCTTGGGCGCGCGGGGCCGGGAAGCGCCCGGAAGGGCCGCGCCCCTTTTGGAAGTCTCCAGAAGGGCGCGCCCGGGCGCGCTTGCTCCGGCGTCGCCTAGAAGGGCCGCGCCCCTTCTGGATGTCTCTAGAAGGGCGCGGCCTTGTGTGCCTTGGCCCGGGGAGGGCCGTGCTTGCCCTAGAATGCTCCGGAACGGTCTTGCCTTATCCGGGACGCCCCGGAAGCCTCTAGAAAGGCCTAGGCTCGCACCTAGGCCGGGTGCTCCGCGTCTCTCTCGGCTTCGGGAACGCGGGGCGTGACAGTCTCCCCCACTGAATCTCGCGACGCCCTCGTCGCGCTCCCCTCGAATGCCTCGATCTTGTCCCTGAATTGCCAGAGTGCCTCTGCCGGTTCCCATGACATCTCGGTGTCAGGTTGACCTTTCCATCGCACCAGGTACTCGAGCCTCGGTCTCTTGTATCTCTCTCGTACCACCCGGTCGGCCACGATCTCTTGAGCCTCTTTGTCATAAGAGCTCTTGATCCCCATCGGTGCCCGGTGTGCGTCCCCTCGGGTAGGATCGTCTCTGTCTTCGTGATATGGCTTGAGCATGCTCACGTGAAACACCGGATGAATCTTGAATTTTGACGGCAGCTCTAGCTTGTAAGCGGTCGTCCCGACTCTCTTGAGTACCACAAATGGTCCCTCGTAGCGCCGGATTAGAGCCTTATGCAGCCCCTGATGCCGCATAATGTAATGTAGCTTGACCAGGACTAAGGCTCCCACTTGGTACTCGACGTCCCTTCGTCGCTGGTCAGCCCATTTCTTTGCCCGTTTATTGGCCTTGAGTAGGCAGGCGGTAGTTAAGTCTAGCTCCTCCTGCCAACTCTTGGCGAAATTGTACGCCGCCGGCGTTGGACCCTTGTATCCCGAAGCGATAGTGCTTGGAGTGCTCGGCTGGAACCCCATGACGATCTCGAACGGACTTTTACCCGTGGACTCGTTCCGTTGCAGGTTGAACGAGAACTGTGCTACATCAAGAAGCTTCGGCCAATCCTTTTGCGATGCGCTCACGTAGTGCCGCAAGTATGTCTCGAGTAAGCAGTTGGTCCTTTCGGTTTGTCCGTCGGTTTGAGGATGGAACGCCGTCGTGAACCGTAGATCTGACCCAAGTAACTTGAATAACTCGGTCCAAAAGCGTCCCGTGAACCTCCCGTCCCTATCGCTGATGATGGTTTGGGGTAAACCCCAATATTTGACCACGTGCTTGAGGAAGAGACGGGCGGCTTCCTCTGCAGGGCACTCCTTTGTTGCCGGAATGAAAGTGGCGTACTTAGAGTACCGGTCCACGACCACCATAATGCTTCCGAAGCCCTCGGTTTTTGGTAGTCCCACGATGAAGTCCATGCTTACGCTCTGCCAAGGTTGCTCGGGTATGGGCAACGGTTGCAATAGTCCCGCAGGTAGTCGTTGTTCCCCCTTGTCTTGTTGGCACACAAGACAAGTTTTGACGTAGACCTCTACGTCGTCCCGCATCTGGGGCCAATAGTATTTATCTTCCAAGAGGGCGAGTGTTCGGTTCATACCTGGGTGTCCCGCCCATTTGGTATCATGGCATTCCTTGATGACTTCCCTCCGTAGTCCCCCATAGCTCGGAACATAGAGACGTTGGCCCTTGGTAAAGATGAGTCCCTCCTCGATCCAAAACCTTCGGGTTTTGCCATCTTGAATTAACGCCGATAGGTTCCTGGCCGTCGGATCCTGGGCGAGTCCCCCCTTGATGCGTCCCTCCAAGGCTCCTTGTGGGCGACTGATGACCGCAAGCTCCGCCTTTCGGCTTAATGCGTCGGCCACAAGGTTGGCTTTACCGGGCTTGTACTCTAGTTTGTAGTCGAACTCGGCTAGGAAGTCTTGCCACCGAGCTTGCTTGGGTGTTAGCTTCTTCTGGCTTTGGAAGTAGCTCGTGGCAACGTTGTCGGTCTTGGCCGTAAATTTGGCCCCTAAGAGATAGTGTCGCCATGTCCTTAGGCAATGGACAATGGCAGTCATCTCCTTTTCCTGGATGGTGTAGCGCCTTTCGGTATCATTGAGTTTCCGACTCTCATAGGCGATCGGATGTCCGTCTTGCATTAATACCCCTCCGATAGCAAAGTCGGATGCATCCGTCTGAACTTCGAAAGGCGTCTCGTAGTGCGGTAGGGCTAGCACGGGTTCCTCGGTTATGGCCTTCTTTAACCGCTCGAAGGCCGCTTGGCACCCCTCATCCCACGCCCAAGGTCTCCCCTTCTTGAGCAAGTCTGTGAGGGGCGTGGTGATGTGAGAGTATCCCTTGATGAACCGCCGGTAGTAGTTGGCTAACCCCAGGAAAGACCGCAGCTCGGTCACCTTCGTTGGCGGCTCCCACTCGACGATGGCTTGAACCTTGGCCGGGTCCATGCGTATTCGTCCTCCGCCGATGATGTGCCCCAGAAATGGTACCTCGCATTGAGCGAAGGCGCATTTTTCTCTTTTTACGTAGAGCTCGTGCTCTCGTAAGACCCGGAATACTTGCCGCAAATGTTCCACGTGGTCGCCAAGGGTGCGGCTGTATATGACTATGTCGTCCAAGTATACTACTACGAAATGATCAAGGAAGGGTTGGAGTACCTTGTTCATGAGTGTGCAGAACGTCGCCGGGGCATTCGTCAAGCCGAAGGGCATTACTAGGAACTCGTAAGACCCGTAGCGTGTGACGCATGCTGTCTTTGGCTCGTCCCCTTCCGCGATCCTGACTTGGTAGTAGCCCGATCTTAAGTCCAGCTTGGTGAACCATTGTGCCTCTCCAAGCCGATCAAATAGGTCTGCGATGAGCGGGATCGGGTACTTGTTCTTGATAGTCAGCTTGTTGAGCGCCCGGTAGTCGATGCACATTCGTAGGCTTCCGTCGTGCTTTCGTTGGAACAGCACGGGCGCTCCGTAGGGTGCCTTAGACGGTCGGACATAGCCGGCATCTAGAAGCTCCTTTAGTTGCCTCCGTAGTTCCTCGAGCTCTGGTGGCGACATCCGATATGGGGCACGGGCTGGAGGGCGAGCGTCGGCCACAAGCTCTATTTTGTGGTCGACCTCCCTTTTTGGTGGGAGTTTCTTCGGTAGCGCGGGCGGCATAACGTCCTCGAACTCCTGAAGTACCCGCTCGATCTCAGGCGGGGTCGGTGCGTCCCCCTTGGACGCCTCGTCCAGCTTGAGTGTTGCCAAGAACGTTGCCTCGTCCCGCTTTAGTCCCTTTGATAATTGGATGGCCGAGATGACCCGCGGGTTCGGACTCTTCCCTCGGTAGACCGGCACAATGCATTGGCATTGTGGGTCTAAGACGCAAAGGCAATTGGCGAAGGGCACAAGGAGGGCATTGATCCGATCAAGGAAGGCGAGGCCAATGACTAAGTCATAATCGTCAAGGGGAATTACCTCGATCGGGACCTTGCCTGCCCATTCTCCCAAGCGTAAGTCTACTCCTTGTGCGACTCCTTGCGTCGGGACCTCCTTGGAGTTTACGGTCTTGATCCACCCATGGCTCTCGGTCACCTTAAGTCCCAGCTCCTTGGCCTTCTTTTCTGAGACGAAGATGTCGGATGCTCCGGTGTCTACAAGCGCACTCACCTTGGTCCCCGCGACCACGGCGTCCACGAACATCAGCCCCTTCTGGTTCGCGAATCTCCTTGTCTTAATGGCGCCGAGCATCATGGCCCCGAGCTTCATTTTGTCTGCCTCGGGCGGGTCGTCTCGGGCTACGATGGCGGTGAGCTTGGTCCGGGAGGGGCATTCCCTCATTAGGTGTTCGCCGCCGCAAAGGAAGCAACTTAAGGGTTGTCGCTCCTTTTTCTTGCCCTTATCCCGGTCCTTGGAGTACCGCTCTTTTGGCTTGGACGAGTCTTTGGATGACTCTTCCTCGCCCTTGGAGGACTTGGCTTTGCTTTTGTCTCCCCCACTTTTGCCCTTGTTGCGAGAGGAGTCGCCTCGGTCTGCCGACTTGAACTCGATCAAGGACTCGGCGGTAGTCATGGCGTCGTTTAGGGTCTGGACATTGCGCCTTTGTAATTCTTGCTTGGCCCAAGGCTTGAGGCCGTCCATGAATTGGAAGAAGGCCTCAGTCTCGGCCAAGTCGGAGACTTGCAGCATAAGCTCCGAGAATTCTTTTACGTACTCGCGAACGGTGGCGCGTTGCGTGAGTCGGCGGATCTTAGCCCGGGCTTCATCGTTGGCATAGACCGGGTAGAATTGTTTCCTAAATTCCGCCTCAAACTCGGCCCAGGTTGTAATTGGGGATCCGCCGGTCTTTTCGCAAGTCCGACGCCTCCACCAAAGCAAAGCCGTGTCGGAAAGGTATAGTTTAGCGGTACTCACCTTTCGCTCGTCCTCTTTGATGCCCACGCCATCGAAGTATTGCTCCATAGCATAGATGAAGTTCTCGACGTCTTTGGCCGAACGACTCCCCTTGAATTCTTTCGGCTTCGGGATCTCCAACTTGTGTTGCGGGTTGGTGATGATCATGCCCGCCCCCACGGCGGCCTTGCATGCCTCCAACTCCCTCTTAAGTTGGCAAACCTCGTCGCGCATGGCCAGCATTTCCGCCTTGAGAACTTCGTTTTCCTTCGCGAGTTTGTCATGGGACTCGTTGAGTGTGGCTTGTAGCTCCCCCTTGAGCTCATCCATAGATGCTTCAAGGTCTTCCCCGGCCTTGGTTAAGTCTTCTATGGAGTCGCGCACCTCACCCATGGATAACTCCACACGTTCAAGGCGTTCCTCCATGCTAGTCACCTGGTCCTTCGAAGTGCCCCTAGTCTTTCGGCCTCCTTTCTTGGCTGCGGCGCTAGGGTCCCCCACCTCCGAAGCTCCACCTTCCTGGCTAGCCATTGAACTCTCCCTTGGATCGTGTTGCTCTGATACCACTAGTCACGGGTTGAGACTTGTCGTCTAACTCGTGCGGCCCTTAGCTATTTTAGTCCCTCGGTTTTGCTAAGTCAGGCCTAGTCTCGAAAGCTTTAAGTGAGCAAGAGATGGTGTTTGTGGGAAAGAGGACTTTTATTACACGAGAGTGCTTTTACAAGTGTGCTTTACAAGTGTGCTTTGTGGGCTAAGTTGGATGGTTTGGCAAGTGAGGGCTAAGGCCTATTTATAGGTGTGGCCACCCTCCTTTACATGGGAATAATCTAGAAAAACCCAAGCCTAGACTATTCTAGAATGGGCGTGCCGCCAAGACACGTCCGGGCCGCTCCGGAATTCTCCGGAGCTCTCTCGCGGGGCGCGCTTGGGCGTGCGGGGCCGGGAAGCGCCCGGAAGGGCCGCGCCCCTTCTGGAAGTCTCCAGAAGGGCGCGCCCGGGCGCGCTTGCTCCGGCGTCGCCTAGAAGGGCCGCGCCCCTTCTGGATGTCTCTAGAAGGGCGCGGCCTTGTGTGCCTTGGCCCGGGGAGGGCCGTGCTTGCCCTAGAATGCTCCGGAACGGTCTTGCCTTATCCGGGACGCCCCGGAAGCCTCTAGAAAGGCCTAGGCTCGCACCTAGGCCGGGTGCTCCGCGTCTCTCTCGGCTTCGGGAACACGGGGCGTGACATTTACATGCTAATTGTAGTAATAGATCTTTGGTTGCCTCATTCAATCTTCATCGTGGTGGGCACCCAAAAACAGAGGGGCCGGGCCTTGGGCCAACGGAAAAATGACAACCCTTTGGCAGATGGGCCAGCTTAGGTTGAATTAGTGGCTTGCCTCGCTTGCAATTATTACTCTTTCCCAATTCCCATATCATTGGATGACAGATTTGAGGTCTGATTGAAACTGTTTGATTATTTTATTTTTATTTTTATTGTTATTTTTTTAGGAAGCTTATTTTAGCTTTGCAGTTTCCATTTATGTTCTAGTGTTATGCAATACCTTTAACCCCATGATGCCTCACCAAGCCAAGTCACCATTGTATTTTATTGAATTCTTCCAAATTCCTGTGCTCTGATTAGTGATTTTTTTATGGTTTATAAAAGTAGCAATATTCCTTAACAAATGAACCAGCTTTTCCTCAAAGCAAAAGAAACATTGTTTGGGACCAAAAAATTTGCACCAATAATTATATGCCTTAAAAACCAAGTAGATCGGCTGATGAGATTAGGTGATAGTGTGATGCACAAAATAATATTTTAGGCTTATGATTTTTATTAAATATACCGTACGATGATAATTGGCGAATAAGAATATAGGGGTCCATGGCTTATTTACTCAAAAGGACACGATTGGAATATTACCTAACTATTCACACCAAATCCCCATCAGGACAGTTGAATTGAATTACTTCCACACGAGGTCACCACACATTTTTTCTAACATACGTCACTAAAACAAAAATTGAAGGAGACTAACACTAATCTTACATGTAACATGCAAGAAGTGTTACAAGCGTATGGACTTAATAAGGTTAAGTTTAGAGGTTAAAGGAACCCACTTGTTGGGAAAAGTTATTAAATGGTTGCAACTTGCAAGATCCTGACTTATACTGAGATTCTAAATACCCATTATACCCCTAAATTTCTTAAAATTTTTGGTGTTTTATTTAATCATTGAAAGTGACAGCAATTCCAAGGCAGAAATATACTCCCTCCATTTCATTAAATGTGCCTCTTTAGAAATTTGCACATATATATTAAGGAAACTATCAAATGTACTATTTTACTCCTAATTATTACCTCACTTTTTTACTTTATTGAAAACCACTACTAATAAACTGCTAATGATTATAAGGGTAAATCTGTAAAGTAAATGCCAAAAATGTAAAAAGACATGTATTTTGAAACAAAATTTTAGAGCTAAAAAGACACATTTTATGAAACGGAGAGAGTAACTTGTTTGTATCATTTTTATACATCCGCTCATAAACATAGGCATATATACATATATAGCAAATGACCAATCACCATCAAATTGAAGGAAGGCCTTTTTTACAAGATAAATGGCACTTAACCGATCATCATCATGATGAAGTCCTGTTATACAAACAGGATCATATGGCAATTAACCCATCACCATCAACTTAAGCTCTATTTTACAAGTAGGATCATAGAGCAAGTTAGTCACTAATTTTACTCTTAACCCAAAAACATCCGATTTTCCACTCTTTTTTCCCCATACAGAGAAAAAAGTCATACTCTAGACGGAGATATTTCAACAAATCTCACCTTCAACCGTCATGTACAAAATTAGCCATAACTCCATACCCAAAAAAAACCCTAAATTCATACCCAAAGAGAGAAAAAAAGAAAACCCTAATTTATTACCCGAAAGAGCAAATTTCATACCCAAAATAAGCCCTGAACTCATACTCAGAAGAGGGCAGAAAGGGATCTCAAACGATTGCGCTGTTTGGGTGCCTCCTTTTCCTCATTGGTAGGAGCAGCTGATGCTGAGAAAAGCTGCACAATTAACCATTTTTGGACGTTAAAAAGTAAGTACTCACATGTTCTTGAAACCACCTGAAATTATCCACACCCTTCGTTTTGGTCTAGGTTAAACGAAAGAAGCCAAGAAAGAACGAATCTTTTTGTTAAATTATTATGCTTTGAGCTCTTCACCTTATGTCCTTGAAGGATTCGCCTCAGCCTGGCATTCTCTTCTATCAGCTGGGCTTTCTCCTTTTCCAACTCAAATCTATAAGCCTAAAACAACACCAAGAACAACAAAAAATGTGAGCCAAAATCACATAATGGTAAAGTTTTTTTACTAAACCACCCCTGTTCAGAACCCACTTTCCTCAAACCCACCCTTTACCCAACACAATCATTCTAACCCACCTAAACCCATTTTCCCCTCTTATTAAAACATATCTATGAAAGGGTTTTTTAAAAACATTATCATAAGCGATCATTAATATATAAATTTCTTCATTAAAGAAGGCCAAGTTCAAAATACAGAGGAGGAATACGTTTCTCCTAGCGCGAGATCGGACAGCAGACTCTCTGTTCTTCATCATACGCTTGTACTTCCGGTCACCGGAGCCGTCGGCGGTCTTCTCCTCCGGGCACCTTTTCTTCAGAAAGGAGTCCATCAGATACTCCGTCGAAGAAGAGGCCATGGAATGAAAAGGGTTGGTAGCAGAGGAAGAGTCATGGCATGGAAAGGCCCCACACCGGTTGAAGCCCAGAGGGTTGGCCGGCGCCGGCGCCGGAGATTCGGGCTCGCCGGCGGCGGTGAAGAAGTCCCGGAGGATCGGGCCGTGGTGGATCGACGTCGGATTTGGGGCTAGTGGAGAGTGGAAGGAGGAGAGAGTGGTGATGTCTTTCCACACGTCCTCCATGGATATAGAGGGAGGTGTGTGTTGTTTGGTCTTAAGAGTTAAGTGTTGAGGTTTTTTTGTCTGGGAAAAGGGAGGATTTCTTTTTGTGGTTGTGAGTCTTGTGATAAAATGGAAAGTTGTGGGAATGGCTTCATGAGTTTTATTTGGGGATGGGATATTTTTTACCTACGAGGTGATATTTTCTCTCAACCAGGAGGTTGGTACTATAGTTTTGCTTAAATAAATATATACTCCGTATCTTTGTATGTATTTTCTCTGTTTAAAATACTTGTTTCATGTGGATATTGCACATCTATTAATAAAAAATACGGAAATTCTACGTGGTAACCCTAAGGTTTAACATAATTTATGAGGTGTACCAATCTTTTACATATTACGCACGGTAACCCTGAGATTAATAAGAAATTCTCCTAATATCCAAAATAGCAAAATTAACCATATCCATTAAATTGATTTTATAAGAAAAAAAATTAAAATCCCCAATGCCAAATACGCACCTAACAGAAGATGCCTATAAAGTGAAATCAGAAAATTCCGGCGTGAACCAGGGAAAATTTTCAATTTTAACATGTATAATATAATACAAGCATATATATAAGCTTGAGATCAAAAAAAAAAAGAATATACAAGCATATATACATTGATGTACGAGTACGATCCATATTTACAGACTGATCATCGATCAATCAAGCTATCTTAGCTTTCTAGTATCTAATTAAATCCCTACCTTCCCCATTGGCTTCTCATCAACTTAAGCGACACTCAACTCTTCTCTTCTCTTTTAGATCTATACATAGGTGGGTTTTCATTTGAAGTTTGAGTGCTTGAATAAAATGGGTTTGAAAGGAATAATGATTGCAGAAATAGAAGTAAGTTCATCCGGAGATCTGTTCAACGATCTCTTTTTATTTTCATTTCACGCATTTCCAGTATATTGAAACGAGCTCCTCTGCTTCTATCCAACCACATGAATTGCTGCATCACAAGAAAACCAACCAAATCAAGATCTGGTGATTTGTGCGAGGATTATTGGTGCATAGCTTGTAGGATTATTGAAACCAGGTTTCATGTGGAGCATTACATGAGGAATGGGATAATCCAAATGAGTATAACATGAGTCTTATATGTTGGAGTGGTGATAGTATTCAAAAGGGGAAGAAGACCGATGATGTGAAATTCAATACATTTTTCAGTTATCTGCTGTTCAAGGCTCTATCTACTTGTCTAGAGCCCCCTCAGAATTTTAGTTACTTAAAATTGAATCGGACAAAATGAGATCAACAGAAACTGATGAAGGAAAATCTGTTCTACTCATGAATCCTAACAACACTCAGCAAAAGCAAGAGAGCTGAAGTTTTAAAAAAGAAGAAGGGAAAAGAGGTTAGAGTAACAGGAAACAAGCTATTCAATTTGAAATTATGCACATTCTTGCGCAAACATGAGCAGATTGTAGCAGATTGTGATCACTGACCTTGCATATAAGAAGAAGAAGAAGAATGTGATCTGATTTGTCAATGTGTCATGATAGGGAGGCTTATTATGATGATCAACGCCAGCTGCTTGCATTACATGAACGGGTTCTCCATCATAGGGCACACTAACCTCGCATATGTTAGGGTAAAATCTTGTAGATCGAAGCTTTTAACCGTGTTTTGTACTGTTTGTTAAGATTTTAGTTTTTTTTTCCTTATAAAATCAATTTTAAGGGAAAAAGTTAATTTTAATTTTTTGGATATTAGGGGAATTTCTTATTAATCTCAGGGTTACCGCGTGTAATATGTAGAAGATTGGTACACCTCATAAATAATGTTAAACCCCAGGGTTACCACGTAGAATTTCCGTAAAAAATATTTATTCCTACGTTATCCCTATTAAATATAAAGTTAATTACTTATTTAAAAAAAATATTAAAAATATAATAACTATGATAAAAATAATTATTATGAGTATAAATAAAAAGATAAAAAAATATAAAATGAATAAGTACTACTCTTTTTGTCCCCGATAGTTTGTCTCATACTGGCGTCCCAAAAAGTTTGTCTATTTTCATTTCTTTCCATTTATATCTTTTTTTTTACAATAATATTCATATTCAATCACACATATTATCCCCTATTATCCAACTTTTCCATCAACTTTATAATTTTTCTCTATATAAATTACAAAATCAACCCTATCTAATCTCATATAATATCTCTCATTATCCAACTTTCTCATCAACTTTATCACTTTTCTCTATAAAATTACAAAATCATCCCTACTTAATCTCATATATTACCTCTTATTATCCAATTTTCTCATCAATTTTATCACTTTTCTTTATAAAATTACAAAATTATTCTTACATAATCTCACGTTTTACCTATATTATCCAATTTTTCATCTATTTTATTCCATTTTTTTAATCTACGACGAGATTTTCACCTTTGGGACATTTTGTTGGAGAGGGCGGGAGAGAGTATAAAACCAAAAAAAATGTCATATAACATATGATACGTAGTTTGAAACGGAGGGAATACTATCCACATACTGTTCAAGTGAGGATGATGGTGTGAGCGATAAATGTTAATCAATCTCGGTCGTTGATTGCATGCACATCAATGATTTTTTTTTAATGTTTACGTTTTTGGATTTGATTGATTGTGTATAGTTTTGTACTCCGTATAACATTATACTATATAATTTCTAATAGTCTGTACGCTATGTTGCAACTTGCAAGTACGTGACCGAGGGTGCATTACTTTATTACACGATTGTGTATACTCCTATAAGCAAATGTGTATAGGCGTATGTATGGGTGTTCAAGAATATCCGATCCGATCGATACGATCCGAGTCTATCTGAGTCTCACGGACAATTATTCGAATCCGATCCGATAGGTAAAAGTTAGTGAATTAACGGATCGGATATGGAATGAATATATTTTCCAACGATATCCGGTATATATTATTATAATATATTATCTGAAATATATTACATAGTTTCAAAGTAAGTTAATTAATTTTACTACATTTTTCTTTCCAATAGTATCTAAATCTTAAGAGTTTGACTCTAATGCGCTATAAGTATAACCCCATGTATTTTTCTTTTTGTATGTATAATTGTAACTTAGACCTTTTAAATTGGTATGTTCAATTTTGATTTGAAGTGTTTTATGCATAAACGAAAATCCGGTTGACTCGGATCGGATATCTGGGTTTATCTGGACCGGATACGGATATCAATTCAAAGATATTTTTAGCTCAGATATCCGATCGGTTTAACCTAATCAGATCGGATATCCGGTTATGAACACCCCTAGTCGTATGTATGACATATTTCACGAAGTCTAGTGTATGTGTATGATTTAGTTTGTGAATGGTATTGTAACCGCATAAACATGACATTTTTCATCAAGTGTGCATTTTATATCATGTGTATATAGTTCTATAAGTAAATATACGTAATCCTGTAACTATGTATGCATGGTATTTTAACTGAGTAATTAAGGATGACTTTACATCCTCGTTGTAAGTTCATCGATCTTGTAAATCCATTTGAAACAATCATGTACAACGAGGTGTAAAATCATGCACATTCCTTCTTAATTCTATCTTGTGTCTACTTGTCATATCTTAGATTGCATTAGATGTACTATTTTTAACTATTTTTCCATTAAGTCATTCTTTTTTATTTATGTTGATATGCTCACCTATGTATAAATGGGCCATTTTTAGATTAGTGTGCATAGCATTATAACTTAGTGTGCAGGATATTTTTTTCATCAAGTCTATGTTGTGGTACAAATGATTATGCATTATTGGTAAGTGATTATACATAATCCTATAGTTGTTTCTGTATAATATTATAATTGAATGTGCATGGTGTTTGGACGCTCATCTATACTACCTATAGTATAAAGCGGAGACAATGTCTTCACAAAAATTTGCGCCACGTGTCATTTCTACAATAAAATAATCAGCCGGGCCCTCTTTTATACAATTTAGGTAGTTAGAATCTCATATAATCTTATCCAATAAAAATTGATTAAAATTTACTAAAAATTATGAATTATCCCGAAAATTATAAATTATCACTTACCAAGAATTAATTATAATCTTCCCATAAATATTACTATTTAATAAAACGTGATATTTATCATAAAGTAATTTTTAAACAAATTCAACTTATTTATATTATGAGTTGATTTACTATTGATAAAAAATCACTAATCAAAATACGAAGATAAATATATATGATCCTATAATTTTAACATGATCGTTGACATTACATATCTATATTAAATTGGATTTATAATCATATTCCCCGTACATGTACGGGGGTTAAACTAGTTATAAGGTCATTATGCATACCCATTTGAAAAAAGTCTTGAACAATGAAGTAACAAAAGAAATTAAATGTACATAGTCACTTATACCTATTTGCACTTTCAAAGTAATCTTTTTTAAATCTCAGCCTGTGATGTATACAGGTCGAACGATACAGGTCAAACTGCTAACATACATTCTAATTTCTTTATATAGATTTGGTTCTCACATCATTTATTATGATTATATATATGAGCAAATTTGAAGTTAAAAATTCAAGTTTGTATGCTTAAGGTACAAATAGACTACAAACTTTGCCTTTGTTAGAATGATGGATCTCTAGAGCCTCAAAAACGTCCACGAGGCTAATTACAGATTCTTATCCTTAAGAATTGACCGATCGAAGGGTTTCCAACCCAAAGGACGACGACTTTCTGACCTTTCATAAAAAGAGGTAAATGGAAAGAAGGCTTCCTTAGCCTTGCTTTCATACAGTCTTTACCTTACCAAATGTTCTACATAGATAATAACACCTTCTTCTAGTTTAAACTCGAAACAACTAAACGATGCCGTTTTGATCATGTACTCCCACATCTATATTTTGTGGTCAAAATCATGAGTAATGTAGCCATTCATTTGGGTAGTGTAGAATTCTCCCTCACTAGCAAATTAGACGTTTGATTTAGGGAGAAAGGTCCCATAAGATAATCGTTATTGCTAATCTTTGACTCCATAGAGTAAATCTCTACGCTAAGATAATCTTTTGTCCTATTTGCCCGTGGAAATCTCCAAATAGGGCATCTTCCAATATTTCTACCATTTCTACAAAAGAGGGATCATTTTTCTTTTCTTTTTTTATGTCAACAAAGTGACCCCATGGACCAACCAATTCTTTTCTTCTTTTCTTCTTTAGTTTATCTTTTTCCTTTGGGGTTTTCTCTTTCACGTTTTTTTTATTATTGAGCAAAGATTCTTTGTTCCCTAACGTTTTCTGCTTGATTTTACCACAATAAAACATCCAGTTTCGTACTGAAAAATCAAGTGCCATGAAGAAAATGCTTACATGAACTACATACTCTAGACTTTAGGGTTTAGATCGATATTGTTGCAGAAAAAAATCAAATAAAAAGGAAAAATCTGATTGATGGGCATTAGCCTGTCACAGCATGGTGATATTTTTTTTTGAATTTAAGGTACAAAAATAGATGCGTTGTTGATATCTCACATCATGACTGTTCAAAGACTTATCACTCTGTTTAAATATGGTAATTAATCTCGTACAATTATTTATAAGGATGATCTCTAGGTTGGTTTAATACCAAATGAAATGATTAATAGTTTAATACTTACCTCGTTACGGACTTACGGTCAAAAACATATTAAAACTATTTTTTTTGAGCGCAACATATTAAAACTATTAAGTACGTAGCACTTGGATTTTACAAGAAAAATGGTGCATTTCTTTGTTGGAGGGATATTGTACGTGTAGCACTTGGGCTTATTTATTTTCAACCCATACATCATGAAAGGATTGATATGTGATCCCAACATGAACAATGACAAAAGTATGGTTCTTGGCACGAAAATCAAGTGAAGTGTCCTGTTGCTGTGGATTTTTATTGGTTGCCAATTAGAGAGGTACATTGTCTGTCGATTGAAGACGGGCACGAGATGGAGTTGTATGATGAAACTAGGAGGGTGATACTGTCACACAAGTGTCATGTCAAGTTTTATTAAAATAATATTAAGTGTAATTAAGTGGAGTAGAGTCCCAATAAAGTGGTGTTTGTTTTATCTTTTCTTACATAAATACAAATTCGAACCAAATCCTAACCTATAGGTTCGGATCGGTCCCACATGTTATCTTTGTGTTGAAATTGGGCTGGGCCTTCGAATCGGGCCGATTTTTGAGCGGGCTTTTAATTTTTTTTTGGTCTTCCGATTGGGCTTATTTTTTTTATCTCATATGTTTCAATTTGAATAACACTTCAGCCCAATACTTAGTAAATAATGGTCCATTTAAATCTAAATTTCCTTTAACTAAGCCACATTAACTCCATTTCAACATTCCTCCCCAAATCAATTTGACCGACCGTTGTCTCTAAGCTCCCAAATACCCTGTTGTATTCTCTGAGCAAAGGACTCAAAACTCAGCTAAGTGCAGGTAAGTGCTTCGATTTTCTTTGTGTATGAATAAAAAATGCCGATTTTCTTATCCTAATTGTAATGATTCTGGGGTTTTTTTTTTTAGGTTTAGTTCGTATGGATTCCGAAAAACCCTTGATGTTTGATTTGAATTCGGATTTGAATGAGGATAGTAGTTATAATGAGGATGAAGGTGGTGGTTATAATGAGGATGTATTCGAGGTGATGGCCTTAGATGACGAGAATGATGGTTTAGAAATTGATGAGGCCAATAATGATTCAGTTGAAAACGTTGATGATGTTGAGGAAAATGTGAACGACCAAACCCATGAAGCACCGGTTCAGATTGATGAAGCTGAAATGGAAGAGGTGCGTGAGCCAAGTGTCGATATGGTGTTCGAATCGGCTGGAGATTTGTTCGGATTTCTTCACGAGTATGGTCAGGCCAATGGATTCCAGCTCCGGATTCGAACCTCAAAAAGGATAAAGGAAAAGGAAACCGAGGCAGATTCTTCTCAACAAGATCCTTATAATGGGCTGGTCAGCTTCCGGCTTGTTTGTTCGAAAGAAGGTCAACTCCAATCACAATCTAGGAACCCTTCGAAGACACCATCAACTGTTCGATGTAATTGCCCGTTTGTGGTGAATGCTCACGTGTGTGGCGACGGTATCTCGTGGTATATCAAGTCACTAAAGCTCAATCACAACCATGATATTAGGCCGGAAAACTCAAAGTTTTTGTCTAGCTATAGACAAATCAGTGGAGGCAATCGGATCATATTATTGGACAACGATAGGGCTGGTATTCCGGTGGCGAAGAATTTCAACTCTTTCGTTGCTTGGTACGGAGGCCACGACAAAGTCCCATTCTCCGAGAGGGATTGTCGCAATGCAATCAGCTTGGACAGAAGATTGAAACTCCGGAAGGGAGATTTTGCAGCGATGAGGGAGTACTTCGAAACAATGATGACAAAGTCCTCAGACTTCTTCTATAGTTTCGATACAACGGACAAAGGCGCATTGAAGAATGTATTTTGGTCCGATGGACGTGCTAGGGCTGTATACAAGGACTTTGGTGACATTATATCCTTCGACACCACATATGTCAAAAACCGATATAGAATGTCGTTTGCTCCGTTCATCGGAGTGAATCATCACGGGCAATCAATAGTACTCGGGGCTGCATTATTGGGAAGTGAAGATGCCGTTAACTACATATGGTTGTTCAAAACGTGGCTCACGTGTATGGATAACAAAGCACCAAAGGGCATTATAACGGATCAATGCAAAGCAATGGGTAAGTTGTCTAACTATATTTTGTTTATAAGCTATCTTTTCTTCTGTTTTTATCAATAGCCTGTTAACCATAGTCTGTTTATAAGCTATCTTTTCTTCTGTTTTTATCATTGTTAGATAGAATCTATTGACCTAGAATATCTTAGGTTGTTATTCATAGGATCTCTTGTGTAATCTTATTAACGTATGGATCGGAAGAGAGTATTTATAAATGAATACATTAGCTAAAGATAACCCTAGTACATATCTCTAAGATAATTACACATAAGGAAAAGATAGAACCTATCCTAGAATAAGATAATAACATATTATGGAGCGATCGTAACCATATACATGTCTTTGGCCGAATTGATTTATATCATACATAGGAGGAGATTATTATATATATCCTAAATATATAAATAATAAAAATCTCACACGTACGTTAATTATCTTTATGTTTGTATTCAGAGAACGCTATCATTGAGGTGTTTCCAAATACAACACAGAGGTGGTGCTTATGGCACGTTATGAGAAATGCAAAGAAACACATGGAGAAACTCAATGACGCTGCACCATGGGATGACATCGCAAGTGGAATGCACAAGGTGTTGCATTTCTCATACTCAGTGGCCGAATTTGAGACGAAATGGGAGCAATGGATATCTGAGTGTGGACTTGAAAGGAGCACATGGTGCAGATTCATGTACGAATCAAGAACAAAGTGGGTGCCAATATACTTCAAAAGTGCTTTCTGGGCTGGAATGTCTACTACACAAAGGAGTGAGGGCATGAATTATTTCTTCAAAGGGTTTGTTAATGGCAACACATCCCTACAAGAGTTTGTCAAGCAATATGGAACTGCAATGGCCAAGCGTGCAATGGCCGAGGATAAGGACCAATTTGATTTGGTAAACAAGCCTTATCTATGTGCCACAAAGCGTGCGTTTGAGTCTCCCTTCCAAATGCACTATACATCCAAGAAGTTCAGACAATTCCAAGCAGAAGTCAAGAATTTGACACATACTAATTCAGACAGGGTGGAAGTGATTGGCAAAATCAGAGTTCACGATATTGTCGTGAGGTGGTGGTCTGGTGAGGTACATCACGATGTTAGTTGCGCATGTCAAATGTTCGAGTTCACAGGAATTATGTGTTGCCACACACCGGTTGTATACAATATGGAGGCAGTGAGAATGGTCCCTCAAAAGTACATCCTCGATCGTTGGAGGAAGGACTTGCCAAGAGAGCACATGAAGATTAGGGTTCCATACTACACTCTGGACTCTTTTAAGCCGAAAGAGATGGAAAGGTATGAGTCAATGAAGGCAGACTTTGAGGCCATTGCTACTCTCTCGATGACAAACGAGGAGTTGTTTTCTGCGGTCAAGGCAGCATTGAAAGAGCTGAGCACAAAGGTCCAGGCCATATCTGAAAGTCGTGGCCTACCTTATCACTCGCTAGCTAACACAGGGAGAGTTTATGCAAAGCGTCGAAGTGCTGATACAAATGTTGTGAACGACACTGGCAATGCATCCAACAGTGGTGAGCCCGTGCATGATCCAACCGATAAAAGGGGCAAGGGTCGACTGTCTGCTCGTCGAAAAGGATATGGAAATGACAAACCTGGCTATTGGAATAATCGCAAAGGTTCCCAGCCACAGCAAGTGCCAAGCCCATACCACATGACACCACCACCACAAGTGCCCTTCCCATACATATTACCACCATTTCAAGTTGTCCATCACGGAGCACCAAGTAATCCACGTCCGCCTCTTTACTACACATATCAACAGAATTAATGTAATGTTTTGCTCGACTTTTATTGTGAGTCGTACGCGTTTTGGACAAGTACACTTCTTTTGTGTTTTCATTGTGTCGATCATTGTTCCGCAAAGTGTAAGTCAGCTCAACTATTTGGTAAGTGAATTGTTGCGAATTTAGTTTGCTTTGGCATTGTAGCCTAAGTTGTTTTGGAGGACAAGTTGATCACATAATGTAGTTCATTAAGAAATTTTATTAATGGACTTATGATGAAGGTTAGGCCTAAGTAATAAGTAATGCTTAATGTGGCTCGTCATGTGTTGCAACTTGCAAGCCCATTAGGAAAAAGAGCTCTAAAGCCCTTAGTAGGTTCTTGGAGGGAAGAGAGATTGGAGATGATGTATATAGCTATCTTTGCTAACATTTTTTTTTGGTAGATATCTTTGCTAGCATTTTTTGTAACAACCCCTTTTTTATAATACAGTTAACCCTTTTATTCAAAAAAAAAGCAAAGTAATGCTTAAAGGGTGGTATTACCATATAGTCTATATCCGTCACGATTAGGGTTAGCTAGGGTTATGGTTAGGATTTAACTTAGAAAGAGATTTTATCGTATTTTAAATTCATTTGTGCAAGCTAATAAGTTAAGATTTATAAATTCGACCAAAAACAAAGATCACAGGAGTTTAAGGAAAAAAAAATCGGATATTCTATAGGATTAGGGTTAGGATTTAACTTCAAAGAGATTTAAGAACATTTTTTGAATTGATATGTCAAAAATAATATATTACGTAATATTGTTGAGCAAGTGTTGCGAAATAATGAAAATCAACTTAAAAGCAATTTTTGAGCAACTACGTAATTGTTTGTTATTGTTGAACATGTTATTGTTGAACAAGTCTTGAGCAAGTATTGTTAAGCAAATCTGCATCCATATCTTTTCCTTTTTATTTTTTTTGGGAGTTTGGTTGATTAAGTAGCTTTAGGGGATTTATTGTTTGGATACATCATATATTAATCAACTTTCAACCATTTACATATTACATCATTTAATTAGGTGGTTCGATTTATATTGCAACCCAAAAACAAATGCATGAATAAATATTAGATCCATGGTTAGGGAAAGCTGTAATTCATTAGTAGTAGTAGAATAGGATTACAAAAAATTACAGATTTATAATCTGTAATAGTAGTAGAATAGTAGTACAAAAGATTACAGATTTATAATCTGTAATTAGCCCGCCGAAAAAAGAAAAACAAGAACATGAAGAACAAGAAAGTGCATGCACTGAAACTACAAAAAACACAAACACAAAAGCATAAATATTAAGATTAAGCTTTCCCTTGCGCCAGTGTCGTGCATGACCTACTCCTCCAGGTCAATGATCTCGTTTTCTTCGACCACATCATTCTCCTTCTTCATCTTCTTACGGGCGCAGACCCTCTTGGTGGTCTTGGTTGCACTCGTCGGAGTGTTGGTCGGAGTCGGGGTGCCCTCAGTGGAGAATGGGATCGGGTGTTTGGGCGTTGTATGTTGGTTAACATATGTTGTAATTGGATTTATGTTGTTGTAAAGTCTAAACCCTAAAGTTTATCATATATTGTTTAGTTATAATATGGGACCCTACGATTCTAACGACTCGATTCTACGATCCGATCTATCTTGGTTATCATATGTTGTTTCGATTCAGCGATCCGATCTATATTGGTTATCATCATATGTTGATTCGATTCTACAATCCGATCTATGTTGGTTATCATATGTCGATTCGATTCTACGATCCAATCTATGTTGGTTACGATTCTAACAATTCGATCTATGTTGGTTATCATAAGTTGGTTAGCCGAAAACCGATTCAACCGAAAATCAATTCAACCAAAACCCGATTCATTCGAACATTAAAAAAGTCTAGTTCACAAATATTTGTAGTTTCGTATTAGGCTATCATATGTTGTAATTTGATTTATGTTGTTGTAAAGTCTAAACCCTAAAGTTTATCATATATTCTTTAGCTATAATGTGGGATCCTACGATTCTAACGACTCGATTCTACGATCTGATCTATCTTGGTTATCATCATATGTTGATTCGATTCAACGATCCAATCTATGTTGGTTATCATATGTTGATTCGATTCTACGATCCGGTCTATGTTGGTTCTCATATGTTGATATGATTCTAACAATTCGATCTATGTTGGTTATCATAAGTTGGTTACCCGAAAACCAATTCAACCGAAAACCGATTCCACCAAAACCCGATTCATTCGAACATTGAAAAAGTCTAGTACACAAATATAATATTTGTAATTTCGTATCTTTGTATAGAAGGAAAGATGTTTTATTTGCTTTTGTTAATATTTTGAAAATACAATGACAAATAAAGTTAATTACATTGGGCGGCTGACAATCTTTAATTAACCAGCGCATGTTTCCAAGAGTGTAATCATCATATCAGTGCAATGATTAACCTTTTTTCCAATGAAGGCAAATGAAGTTGACCATTTAAATAATTTAATAAACAACGGATGGATGTACATTCTAGCCTTTTAGTGTCCGCTTCAATTTTATCATGTACTCGAAGTTTGGCTTGTTTTAAGTTAATGAATGTATTTGTTTGATCATAAAAAAAATAAAACAAATATCGACTTCATATAGTCCTAACATATAATTCCTTATGCAATATATCTATGTACAAATGTTGTAGCCATATTCTAAGTTGTAACCATATACGAATGGAGGAGTAATCTTATTAATTACCATTTTCAAATTAATTAGTCATTCATCCTTGTATACAATAATTCATGAAGCGATATTTTCTAATGCACAAATGACTCAATCTCACTTAGTTTGAGTGATCATTTCATATTTCCTTAATGCACAAATGACTCAATACTCATTCGAGTTTGTAATGTTCTAGTGATTAAATTCATACGGATTATTACCATATGGAATCACAATATTGCTTACAAGGGTACCTCACCTAAAATATTACTTAATATATATATGTACATAAGTTTCTATATATTGCACAAGGAAATTGTACATATATTAGGACTATATAAGAAATACTTTAACATATAGGGTTTTACATTACACATGTAGGGTTTAGGGCCTAGGGTTTAGGGTTTAGGGCTTATGGCTTATGGCTTATATTATGGCTTAGGGTTTACGGTTTAGGTTAAATGGCTTCAGACGATTATACAATACTTTAGGTAAAAGTTTGTTTCAAGTTATACTTATATATTGATATTGTCATCTTTAATCACTAGAAAGCTTACTCAAAGACGTAAAATATGTACATATATATGTCACGTGTACTTGTAAACAATGTTATCCGAATCCCGACTCGATCCTCCGATTCCAACGATTCTACGACCCTAAAGTCATAAATCGATTCTAACGATTCTACGACCCTAAAGCCATTATAACGATTCAAACCTTAAAATCGATTGTACGATCCGATCTATGTTGGTTACGACTCTAATGATTTGATCTATGTTGATTTGTAAGTAATTTACCTTTTAATTAGGGCTTATAGGGCTTATGGCTTAGTTCTTGTAAACGATGTTATCCCAATCCCGACTCGATCCTCCGATTCCAACGATTCTACGACCCTAAAGTCATAAATCGATTCTAACGATTCTACGACCCTAAAGTCATAATTCCTTATGCAATATATTTAATGCACAAATGACTCAATCTCACTTAGTTTGAGTGATCATTTCATATTTCCTTAATGCACAAATGACTTCAATATTTCCCTAATGCACAAATGACTCAATCTTACTATGTTGGTTAATATATGTTGAAATTGGATTCACGTTGGTTGTAAACTCTAAAACCTAAAGCGAAATCATAAATACAATATTGTTTATAAATAATCCTCAAAAAGGCTTAAATACTATTTTTTTGCATATAGAATGTAAAAAAATACTAATAGAATGTAAAATACTAATATTACTGTAGTGCTTTATATGATCCCAAAATACCAATATTTTCAATAGAATGTAAAAAAAACGTTGTTTGATTATCTTTGATAAAATATTGATAATAAAATTAAAATATAACTCCATAGTTTTTTTGATTTGGCAATCACAACATTAGTTCAATATTGTTTATAAATGGATTTATGCGGGTTTTAAACTCTCTAAAGCCTAAAACGAAATCAAAAATACAATATTGTTTGTAAATAATCCTGGTGCATTCAATGTCACTTTATGTTGGGAAAATGAAGCCATGCATTGGCGGGACACATTCATTGGCGGGAGACACAATAAGCAAGACAAATCAATTCCTTCTAAAACACTCAAAGAGATTTCGAGTATTCATCACATCAATCCTTCAGCTCAAAATTTTCAAAATTTCACTTCTCTCTCAAGCCAAAATTTCAAAATTTCAATTGCCTCTCAAGACAAAATTTCAAACATTCAATTGCCTCTCAAGCCAGAATTCCATTCTTCAATCCATTTTGTTTATAAGGTATCTTTCATTTCATTGAATGTGTAAATCCTTCCTCAAATAAATCTGTAATTTCTTCAATCCCTCTTCCTCAAATAAATCTGTAATTTCTTCAATCCCTCTTTCTTTTTTCTTAATCGATGTTCTAATCTTTCCAATTTGTGTAGATTTTGCTCGAGCTATTTCGAGGATGGATCATCAAGGATCATCATCAAGTACCAAATCTCCATTTAGACCAAAGAATGCGTATTGTTACTGCAGTCCACCTACTAAAGCTACAATTCGGATATCCGAGTCACCTAAAAACCCGAATCGTTTGTACTTCAAATGTGACCATTGTGGGTTCTTCAAATGGTTAGATGGCTCCAACGATATAGACGAGGCCCAACACTTTGGTGCTTATCGAGATGATATCCAAGCTATTAAGCGTGATCTGAAGGAGCTGACCTCCTTTGTGCATAGAATAGTTCAAGTATCATTTGTCTTGTATTTTATTTTATTAATCCTTATGCTAAGTTAAATGAAGAAGCTCATGTAATCCATAATGGATCGTTTTGTATTTCAAGTTTCATTTTATCGAAGTTTAATGTATGTTATCCATAATGGATCTTTTTATCTAATTTTAATGTATGTTATCCTATGCTTCAGTTTATCTAGGTTTAATGTATGTTATCCTAAGCTTTACTATGTTTATTTCTAGGTTATACTTATTTGAATGTGTGTTATAATCTATAAATATAAATATAATTCATCCAAGACATATCAATGTTTGGTAAGATACAAAACCCAGCCAAATAAAAAAAATGAAATAAGATACAAAACCCAGCCAAATAAAAAAACTAGTGGCATTTGATTAATGAGGTAAAGATACAATCAATGCTTGATAAAAAAAAATACAATAAATTCATGATATTAAAATACGAAGGCTAGATAACACTATAAGGCCATTGGTAAACACAAAGGCTTCAGATTAAGTATTGGGCCATGCCATAGCTTAGCCCACGATAACTATAAAGCCCACATGCAGCACTATGATAACATATGCTGCAATTTAGGTAGAGCTGAGCATCGATACAAAACCGAACCGAACCGACAATAACCGAACCGAACCGAAAACCGAATTTTGACATTTTCGGAACCGAAAACCGAACCGAACTATTTCGGTTCGGTTCGGTTTCGGTTGAGGTCGGTTCGGTTTCGGCTAAAACCGAAACAAACCGAAAACCCACAAAACCAAAAGAAAAACCGAAAAAATCGAATAAGCCGACATCTAGGGTCGACAAGGTGGGCCGGTTGCCGGAGACGACGCGGCTGTCGACGAGGGGCCGGAGACGACGCGCGAGTCGACGAGGAGGTATCGCTCCGGCCTGGGACACGGCCAAGTGGCCGATCTGTGATTCTCTTTCACGAGGAGGTCCGGTCTGTCGGCCTCGGGCCTCCACGGCCTCCGCGCACACCGTGAGCGTGTGGACGAGGGGGACGCCGGCCTGTTGAGAGTCGACGACGACAACCGGATGGGAGATGTCCGACGACGGGGTCGACAGGTTCATGGAGGACGACGACGCAGCGAGCGGGCGACGAGGAGGCTGGGTTCGCCGGGAGTCTGGCCAGCCGGGGTCTCGCCGTCCCAGGGAAGTTAGAGGAGAGGGGAGTCGATCGAGGGTGAGGCCATTAGGGAGGCAGATCCGGAGATGGGAGATGGGAGATGGGAGATGCGGTCATGCGGCGCCGAGTGAAACAAAACCATAAGAAGAAAGTGAAGAGGAAAGCGTAACCCTAATTAGAAAAGAATGGGTATTTTTTGATTTTTTTTTTTAAATTTCGGTTTAACCGAACCGAACCGAAAAAAAACCGAACCGAACCGAAACCGAAAATTCCGAATTACTTGAACCGAAAACCGAACCGACCAGTCTCGGTTTCGGTTCGGTTCGGTTCGGTTCTGTCGGTTCGGTTAGAATTTTCGGTTTTTTCGATTTGATGCTCAGCCCTAAATTTAGGACGTATTTAACGTCATAAATCGATGCTCACTTTGCCCTAAATCAATATACGATATATCCAAACAACATATCATGCATTTCAATTTAAAACATCAAATATACAAACACCAAATATCCAAACGACCAAATTCAACCGAAAAACAAATATCCAAACGACCAAATGTTCGAACTAAACTAAAAACACAACCAAAGTTAAAAATCCTTCAACAAAGCACATTCATTCATGGGCTGCATTGGAAACGTCATTTCACCGTCCGACATGGCAAGGAGCCTCGACGTTACAGCGCCACAATCCTCTAACATTTCCACACGCCTTGAAAGTGCAACTGCAATATACAACACGATATCATTCATTTTACATTACTGAACCGATCTAGAATACGATCTCATGCATTAGCAAGTATACATTAACAAGTATGGATAATACTTAGCATTAAAAGTGATATAGACATTACCATCTATACTCCATCTATTGTGCAGCCAACTCCAATCCTCATGCATACCTAGAGAAGATATGCGAACGAAAAAATATTTGGAGCACCAATTCGGTGGAATACGATAACTAGTACCATGAAATAGAGGAGCCTTTCCCGGTTTACTTACGAGTGATATTCTTCCATGGTTGGCATACTCAATATCATAACAACTCATGAGATCGGCAATCTCATAACCCTCATGCATACGGTTAGTCACATATTCTATGCAGTATAGTATACGCCATGTTTGAGGCGTAAGTTGAGCGGGTGATAGACGAAACACTTTCAAGAAATCCCTAGTGAAATGTGGAAAAGGAAAATAAAATCCCATATAAAAGGGATATAGTGGCAAACATACCCAGCCCGGATGGAAACCGTCGGATCTCTCTTCATAATGGACGGGATACATGACTTCTACTTGGTCCGAAAATCCACAAAACCTTCTAACAAGCATGTCATCGCCAAGGGTGAGGACATCCTGCCTTGGAACTTCCTTTTGTAAGAAGCCTTGGCTAGGGAACTTGATTATCAAACCTTCCACTTGTTGTTGATGCTTTTGCATCTCCACATATGATTCATCAAGTGTTTCGTAGAAAATATACGGTAGCAACGGACCCTCGACTTCTTCTATATGTGAGTCATTCACATCATGCCATGAGTCATCCATCGACATGGTTGTTTGATTATGTTGAAGTAAAAAACGTTGGATGTCAAAAGACACAAAAAGATCACGTTTATAATGAATAAGGAGAATTGTAACCGCTTAGAATTAACCACCATGGTTTTAATTCTAACTGTAGGGAGGCAAATAATCGGCCCAAATATAAGGCCCAACTACCAAGCCCATCGGCCCAAAGGATTAATTATGCACAAAGTATGATATATGAAGAATAAGTGTCTAAGATATGGAAAATATGCTACTTTATATAAAATATATATCATTTCGGAAAAAATAAATGTCATATTATTACTTGCATTTTTTTGGCATAAGATTACGTATCATATGCATAAATCGGGGGACTTAAACACTTATCACGCTAAAATCATAGGGCAATATAAATTGTACTTAAAACAATTATAATGGAGGTTAGTAACTCAGTTATTTTAAATTAACTTTGACGAAAAAAAAAAAGAGTTAAAAATCGCACTAAAACTGTTGTCTTCAATCAAGAGAAATCAATACTTATAATGGAGGTTAAATACTCTCTTTATTCGTTGCCTTCAATCAGCAATAAAAATGCTCTAAGGGTGGAAAATTTGTTAAGTTAAAATAGCACTTACATTGGTCTAGGGCTTAAAACTATCAGTTATGTTTATGGGCTAAAATAAATTAAAACTCAAAGTTAACAAAAAATGTGAAGTTAATCCATAAATTTCGGCCCAAATGGAAGGCCCATTAAGTCTCATGTACACAAACCTAAGTGGGACCCGCCCAACCCTATAGCTTCGGTTACCCACCAGAATTATGATTTATTGGGATAAAGATAAATTCAAAAACACTTTATTGAAGCTATCACCCACTATCTACACTTTATTATTATTCTATTAAAGTTGGCATGACATGACACAAGAATTCTCCATGAAACTATATGCAACACACTGTTTGCAAGGGAAAGGGTGTCAGACCCACATCAATTGTTAATGATAGAGTTCAAAATCGTTTAGTTCACATGTACGTTTACTATCAATCCATCTGTACCGATCTGCTTATATGGTTTCATTTAAGCTACACTATATATATTGAATAGGAGAACGTCGAGGTCCATAATTTTTAGGGGCCCTGTCATGTCTAACCACATGAACCGCTCAAAGGCAGACTGATAGGTTTGAGAGGCAGCGTAAAATCACGCATATTGCTGAGATCACAAAGTGATATATAGGTTACAAGACAGCCAAGATATAACTTAGGCCCCAAGCACAATATATACAAAGACAAGAATAACCCTAGGTCTCATACTCCCCCTCAAGTTGGCGCATGGAGATCAAGAATGCCCAACTTGCGAAGTAGAAACTGAAATTGCTGTCGACCTAGAGGTTTGGTGAAGATATCAGCAGGCTGATCCTTAGTCCGAATGTGTGAGGCTGCTATGGTACCATTCTGAATATGATCGCGTACGAAATGACAATCAATCTCAATATGTTTCGTACGTTCATGAAAAACTGGATTAGCAGCAATATGAAGAGCAGTCTGACTGTCACAATGGAGCCGCATCGGCAAAGAATGATGAACACCCAGAGACCGCAATAGTGATCTGAGCCATAAGAGCTCAACACAAGTGGACGCCATAGACCGATACTCAGCTTCTGCAGAAGATCGAGACACAGTATGTTGCTTCTTTGTCTTCCAAGAGATAGGGGACTCGCCTAGACAAACAAACAAGCCAGTAATGGAGCGACGAGAGATGGGACAGGCAGCCCAATCCGAATCGCAAAAGGCAGATATGTGAAGCAAACTAGCAGCAGAGAGAAGAAGACCCTGTCCGGGATGACTCTTAAGGTATCGCAAGACACGTAGAGCGGCGTGCCAGTGATCGACCTTAGGAGCCTGCAAAAACTGTGCCAAAGTATGAACAGCGTAGCTAATCTCTGGACGTGTGATAGTCAGATTGATAAGACGACCCACTAACCGACGATAGCGGTCAGGCTGACTGAAAGCACCACTAGTAGAAGTAGCCAAAGAATGATTCTGCTCCATAGGAAAATCACAAGGTTTCTCTGCAAGAAGACCTGTCTCAGCAAGAATGTCAAGAGCATACTTTCTTTGCGACAGAAAGATACCTCTAGACGAACGAGCAACCTCGATCCCCAGAAAATATTTCAGAGCCCCCAAATCCTTCATATAGAAGCAAGAACCAAGATACGCTTTGAACTTGGAGATCGTAGATGAGTCATTACCAGCAATAATCATGTCGTCAACATATACTAAAACATGAAGAGTGATTCGGCCTCTAGAGTATGCAAACAACGAATAGTCAGCATGACTCTGCTGAAAGCCAAAAGCTCGTAAAGATGCAGCGAGTTTGAAGAACCAGTTCCTGGGGGCCCTTCGGAGTCCATAGAGAGACTTTTGTAGGCGACAGACCATCCCGGGACGTGGCGCAGAGTACCCGGGCGGCAACTTCATGAAAACCTCTTCATCTAAGTCACCATGTAAGAATGCATTGTGAACATCCATTTGATGGAGCTCCCATCCCTTAACAGCAGCAACAGATAGGAAAACCCTGACAGTAGACATTTTTGCTACAGGAGCAAAAGTTTCGTGGTAATCAATGCCTTCAACCTGACGATTGCCAAGAACAACAAGACGCGCTTTGTAGCGCTCTACAGAACCGTCAGACCTGTGTTTGATCCGGTACACCCATTTACAGCCAATGGCTGTTTTATTCTGTGGAAGCTCTGTGAGAGTCCATGTATGATTACGCTCAAGAGCGGAAATCTCGGACATCATGGCGTCTCTCCATGCTGAATAACGAACAGCCTCAAAGAAAGAACTCGGTTCGTGTCCAGATGACACGGCAGACAGAAAACGAGTATGAGCCCCTGAAAAGTTAGTACAAGAGACAAAAGTTGCTATGGGATAGGGTGTACCTAAGGACGGCGAGTTGGAAACGGGTGGTGATGGAGCAAAGGGGGTGTCGATCAGCAACCAGAGTAGTACGACAGATGTAATCCTGAAGGCGAGCCGGGGGATGACGAACACGAATACTGTGCCGAATAGGAGCCGGTGCTGGAGCTGGGGGCGGACTCCCCCTGTCGTCAGCAGGCGGTGGCAAATCAGACTCAAAGACAGGCGAGTTCACTGGAGAGAGAGGCGGATCATCATAAGTGGCTGGCGAAATTTCGGCCTCAGGTAGAGCTGATGTGGGCTCAGAGAGCTCGCCATAGGGAAACCGGTACTCATAGAAAACAACATCTCGACTGATAAACATGTCCTTTGTCTCCAAATCTAAAAGAAGCCATCCTCGATGTGAGTTAGGGTATCCAAGAAAGACGCACTTTGGACTTCTAGAATCGAATTTGTTTCGGGCCTTAGGAACTTGAGAAGCATAGCAAAGACATCCGAACACGCGGATGTAGTTGTAGTTCGGAGGTCGGTCATGAATAACCTCATAAGGCGTCTTCCCGTGCAAGAGCTGAGATGGTGTTCTATTGATAAGATAAGCTGCTGTAAGAACACATTCGCCCCAATATTCAAGAGGCAAACCGCCTTGAAATCGTAGAGCCCGGGCTACGTTCAACAAATGACGATGTTTGCACTCAACACGGCCATTTTGCTGTGGTGTATATGTGCAAGAACGCTCAAAGTGAATGCCCTTGTCAGCAAAGAAAGGAATAAGAGGTAAAAACTCTGTGCCGTTGTCAGCGCGAACACGCTTAATGGATTTAGAGAACTGTGTCTGCATAAGTGAATAAAATTGCACAAGAAGCTTGGCGGTTTCGGTCTTGGATTTCATCAAGAAAACCCAAACGGCCCGAGAACAATCATCAACAACTGTCAAGAAGTAAGAAGCTCCAGAAGTAGAAGCAGTACTATAAGGGCCCCAAACATCACAATGTATTAAATCAAAAATATTCTCTGCTTTGTCTGAATTGATAGAAAAAGAGTGTCTGGTTTGCTTAGCTTTAAAACAAATATCACAAGGACCATTGCTGAAAGAAGAACTACTGTCAAGCATAGGCATAAATTTTAATAAAGAGAGAGCTGGATGCCCGAGTCGCTGATGCCACAGAGCAGGCTGGGATACAACTGCAGATGACGACGAACAAGCATATCCGGCTGAGAAAGCATGCAGCCAGTAGACACCACCCCTTTGCTCACCCGCTCCAATCACCGTCCTCGAGCTTAAGTCCTGTAATATGCACATCCGACTAGTCAGAGTCACAATACAATCAAGATCAGCTGTGAGCTGGGCAAATGATAGTAAGTTGCAAGTGAGGCCAGGAATAAATAGAACATTAGGTACTCGTAGAGAACCAAATAACAGAGACCAGCACGCTCAACAGTAGAGATATTCCCATTAGGCAATAAGATATTAACAGGAGAAATAGAATATGAGTCCTGGAGTATTTCAGAGTCGCCTGTCATGTGGTCGGAAGCGCCTGTGTCAAGAATCCATGAGCAAGAGGGCTTACCCGAGGCACTAGCAGAAGCAGGAGAAGGATTTAGAGAAGCAAAGAGCTGCACCATGGAGGCCCACTGCTCGTTAGTGATGGACGAGCCGAGTGCCTGACGATCTTTGGTCGTGGGCTGGAAAGAGCCGGTTGCGCTAGAAGCTGGCTGTTGAGCAGCGTTGGCGACGCCGGTAGAGCCTCGGCCACGGCCTGCAGACGAACGATCCATAGAAGCATCTGAAGAGGGAGCCGAGCCACGTCCCCTGTTGGATTGAGAGCCCCCACGACCGGAGTTGCGCTTTTCATAGAACCAATCAGGAAATCCATGCACTTTGAAGCACATAGAAATATCATGCCCTGATCTGTGACAATGAGAACACTGTAATAGTTTCTTTTCCTCCGGAATCAGAACTCGGGATGATCCAGAAGAAGAGGAAGAAGAACGAGCTGCAAAGGCGAAAGTTTCGCTGGAAGAGTCGCGCTCCTTCATCATATTATGTTGTCGTTCTTGAGAGACAATAGTAGAGTACACCTTGCCAATATTAGGCAACGGGTCTTGCGCCATGAGATTCGAACGAACAGTGCCATATATGGTATCATCTAGCCCCATTAAAAACTGATAGATACGCTCTTCATCCCGAGCCTTAATGAGACGACCAGTTAAGCCACAAGTGCAATTAGTGCAAGAGCAAGATTCAAGAGGAACGTAAGTGGCCAATTCTTCCCAAAGTTTCTTCAAGATGCCATAGTACACAACAATTGATTGACCTTTTTGGCGGCAAGTAGCGATTTCGGAGCGTAGCTGAAGTATACGGGGAGCATTACCAACGCTGAACCGTTGTTGGAGTTCGACCCAAAGCTCCCGGGCGGTGGCAGTGTACGTTACAGAGGATCGGAGAGGCGGATCCATTGATTGTACAACCCAACCAATAAGCATGGAATTAACAGAGAGCCAATATTCGGCGTCCGGAGAATCATCGTCGGGCTTTGTGATCGACCCGTCGATGAAACCGATCTTCCGTTTGGCAACAAGGGCGTTCCTCATGGTGGTAGCCCATTCCTGGTAGTTGTCTCCCTTGAGAACTATCGGGCATATCGACAGACCGGGGTGGTCCGATGGGTGGAGATGATATGGCGAATTAAGTTTCGGGGCAAACGTAGAAGAATTCTGAGCAACCAACATCGCTTGTTGAAAAGCAGCGAACTGAGTGGCCTGTTGTTGCTGAGCGGCGGCAACGGCTGCAGCGGCAGCGGCAGAGACAGAGGCTTGGTCGTCGGGATTCACCATGGTGGCGGTGAAGGGCGGCGATCAGCGGTAATAGGCGGAAGCGTAGAAAATTTTTTTGGGATTAGGGTTTTGGTTTAGATCTTTGGCTCTGATGCCATGATAGGTTTGAGAGGCAGCGTAAAATCACGTATATTGCTGAGATCACAAATTGATATATAGGTTACAAGACAGCCAAGATATAACTTAGGCCCCAAGCACAATATATACAAAGACAAGAATAACCCTAGTATTAGAGTAAGTGATATTAGGGTATTGTCATGCCAAATGTTTCCCGATCTAGATCTTGAGCGAACACACAAGTGTAATTTGAATTTGCACTTAAAGAAAACCTTTTTTTTTTGTCGAAGCACTTCAAGAGAACTTGTGAAAGGCAAATTAAACTTAAGAAGAACGCTTGAATAAATGACAATCAAACTAAACCAAACTAAATTAAACTCAAAACAAAGCACCCAAACGTAGGTGTTCTTGGTGGCTCCTAAAAGAAGCAATGGGTACGTACTACATACTTAAATACCAACTAGACTTGATCATTTTCGAATAAAAAAAATATTGTAATAAACTAACTCAAACAAAACCCAATGATAATATGTAAGAGTCAGAGTGCATACTACCACAAATAGAAATAGACAAACTAGAAACTACTACGTATAGATTGTACTAAAATAACAATTTTCTTCTTCATCATTTTCCAATGCTTACTTGACAAAGGTTGATACATTTCATATAAATTCTTTAAAACTTCTTTATACTTGAATGTTCAGGACCTCTTATAACGACCGACATAGTGACGAGGATCAAAACGTTGTTTGACAACGTCTAAGAAGGCCTCCTAAGACAAGAGACAATTGCTACGCCGTTGATTGTGAAACCAATTTGAAGTCGGGTGATCAAATTACGTGCCCACAACTTGGAGGCGATCTGGAGCACTGGGGTCTTCAATAGCGAGGCGAAATTTTAGTGGCGGTTGTTGTTGTCGCTACATAATATCGTTGGCTTGTGGCGGCTATCGATGATGACCATTAAACGGATTCTCTCCGCATACACCACGGTTATTCTCTTCGAGTATGTGACGAGTACCTATGATGTGAAACACTTGATCCATATGATAGCGTTGAGCCTCCTGTTCCCGGTGATTATTGCGGATTTTCAATGATAAATTATGAAAGAGTTCCTGGATATCAACATCGGTATTGGTGACCGTCGATGTCTCCTCCTCGTTGTTGGCCATGATATCACAAAAAGTTCAAGGATGAAAATACTAGTTGGTACGATAAAACTAAGGTCTCCATATCAGTGATCGAGCAATACCTTACGTGTGAAGAAATCAAACGTGAAGGGGGAAGGGAAGAAGGAAGGGAGAAGAGAGATAAAGGAGAAATTATGACAAACAATAAAAATCTTCTTATAGCTTTAAGATAATACTATAGCGTGTTTATATTGCGCCTTATCGGTTCAATAAAAACGACATGGGAAAGAACTAAAAAGAAAACCCATGAAGGAGTTCGAAAAACTCAATCTAAAAACGTAAGCTAATTAATACAAACACTAATAACAATCATTAAGGCGGCTTGGACATTTTCCTTCTCTAATAGGACGAGCGACCCTAGTCGATGGTTCGGTTTGTGTCGTATCAGTCTAGGCCTTCTTCTCCCCCTAGGTCGTTACCATGAAGTCCTTTGATGCTTGTTTTGCATCAAGTAATCTAATAGCCTATTTAAGTGTACTTGCACTCTCTACACTCGAGCTTGGCAACAAATGTGGTGGTAGGTGGAGGAGAAGTATGGTATTTAAGGGAGAAAAGTTGGAGGAGAATGATTGTATTAGCATTTGTGTATAAATCTGGTTAGGAATTTCATAATTGCTAGGTGGAGGAGAAGGAATAGAGAGACTAGGAAGGTCTTTGAAAAGCTGGGAATTACTATTCTGGATTCATGCTAGTTTGATCTGGCAAATTTTGAAAAGCTTTTTTTGTGAATAAGAATTACCCGTTTTATTCAAAAAAAAAAATGTGGTGGTAGAACCCACATCTTCCCGCTATAGCGTTTTCTTATTTTATCACCCTGCAAATAACAAAAATGTAAAAAGGAGCATTAATGGCGAATCAAATACCTTTGCTTAATTGAAGTAGCTACATCAAACAAACAAAAGAAATATACTATATGCCTCTACTTTTTTTTTTTGATCTAAAGAAGGGCAAAGCCCTAAAGGAGGGGGGCTAGACTCTCGTTAGACGAGAGAAAGTCCGACCCTCAATATTATCACGCAGCAAAGAAAGAGAGTCCCCGGGGGGCTCAACAAGAAAATGAAAACCGAGCGGAAAGCTAAAAGCAAAGCTAGCGAGGGAGTCGGCGACAGCATTCGCTTCCCTAAAGACGTGGGTGACGCGGACCGACCAGTTCCGCGTCAGAAAGCCTTGGCACTCCTTGGCCAGGCTGAAAAGTGGGTGCGACGGGCACGGTAAACGGAGAGCAAGATGGACCGCAAGGGTAGAGTCGGTCTCCAACACAACATCTTTGAACCCCTTTTCCCAAGCTAAGGCCAGTCCATTACGAACTCCCCAAAGCTCCGCCATGGGGACCGAGCACATCCCTAAGTTGTGGACAAATCCACCGATCCACACACCTTCCGAGTCCCGCAAGACCCCAGCCGCAGTGGCATGCCCATCCCTAGCCACGGCCCCATCCGTGTTAACCTTCACTTGACCCTCGGCAGGCTTGCACCAAGACACCACGACCTCTTCCTTCCGCCCACTCCCCGAACAGCCATGCTTCGCATCCCACACCTTCCGGTAATCCTTCGTAAGGCTCAGCACGAAGCCAACTAGGTCATGAATCTCTCTTGCTCGCCCAAACACCACTTCATTCCTCCAACGCCAAGTCCACCAAATGGCGTTGCAAAACACCGCGCTCCAAGCCGATCCCTCCGCAAGCTTGTGCCTTGAGAGGACATTAGCCCTCGCCCAAACTGCAAAAGAGCAATAGAAAAAATTAGGCACATCCGGAGGTAAAACCAATTTACGCCAAAACCTCAAAACTTTAGGGCAATCCCTAAATAAATGCTCAAGGCTTTCAACTTCCCTTTCGCACATGGCGCATATGTCGTCATTTGCAAGGTGTCTCCGTCTTCTCTCCGCATTAGTCATCACCCCTCCGCTGAGCGCAAGCCAAACAAAAGTCCTAGCCCTTTCCTGCACCTTGATCTTCCATAACGCTTCAAACACGCCATTATCCACGCTCGCCGTGCAGTGGCAATTTTGGAGGTGAGCAAAGGCTGTTGAAACCGTATAATTCCCGTCAGAACTCGCCGACCAAACCAACGTATCGGCTTCATCATCAACCAGGCCAATCGCTGCCAACTGAAGCATAATATTCACCGGCAAAGCACCAGCAAACTCATCCCATTTCCAGCCACTGCCATCAGCCCACAAATCCCTGACTTTAAGCTGCCTAGCAGAGTGACCCACCGGCTCAGTCGCGTGCTCCAAAAGGCTCACCTCACCGAGCCACACATCCATCCAAAAGTTCACCGTTCGGCCATCCCGAACAATCCACTTCGTGCCCGACGCCAACACCTGATCGAAACCTTTCTTCATACCCTGCCAAATATACGAGGAGTTGCCCGAGACCATACCCTCCGAACGCACATACTTAGCCCTCAGCGCTAAAACCCACAAGCTCGAGCTATCGTGCAAGAAGCGCCAACATAGCTTACCGATCACCGCAAGGTTCATGACTTTCATCGGTCGGATCCCCAGCCCACCCATTCTCTTGGGCTTACTAATCCGCTCCCACGCAACGAGGTGCATCTTCCGGCTGGTCGAGTCATGCCCCCACACGAAGCTTCTCACGACCACATCAATCTTCTCACAAAGCTCCTTAGGAATCACCACAGTAGACATTGCAAAAATAGGGATCGAGTTCAAAACCGAGCGGGCAAGCGTAACTCTACCCGCTAAGCTTAGATATCTACTTTTCCAGGTCGAGAGACGTCCCTTAACTTTGTTCAAGAGAGAGCCAAACGTGTCCTTCGTAACCCTCGAATGAAGAATAGGCATACCTAAATAACTCCCAAGATCCAACGTCACCTCAAAATCAGCTTCACGACGTAAATTCTCCACAGTCCTAACGTCCACATTAGGAGACACAAACAACTTGGACTTAGTGGCATTAACCTTAAGCCCAGAAGCATTACAAAAGTCAGCCAAAATACCATTGATGGTCCGGAGCTGTTGACTCGACGCCTCCGCCACTAGCACCACATCGTCAGCGAACAACACATGTGAGACTTCTGGCCCATTCCTAGTTAGCTTAGCCGGTTTCCAATCCCCATTGTGAACCGCTTCCAAGATCATGTGACTAAGCCGTTCCATACACAAAATAAATATGTAGGAAGAAATAGGATCGCCTTGTCGTATACCTCGATTAGGCTTAAAGCTTTCGGTAACCTCACCATTCCACAAAAGCCTAGTCGACGTGGTCGAGATACATTCAAGAATCCAGTTAGCCCAGCAAGACGGAAATCCAGCATCCCTAACCGTATCCACCACAAAATCCCAATCCAAACGGTCATAAGCTTTTTCGAGATCAATCTTCAAGATCATCCAACCTTTCCGGCCCTTCTTTTTTCTCATCGAGTGCACCACTTCTTGAACGAGCACGATGTTGTCGGAGATCATCCTCCCTGGGAGGAAGCTGCCCTGTGCTGGGCCTATAAGAGAGCACAAAACAGGCCGCATGCGGTTGACGAGAACCTTGGAAATCACCTTGTAGATAACGTTACACAAGCTAATCGGTCTAAACTGACCAATCTTCTCCGGCTTCGCGACCTTGGCAAGGAGAACAATCAAAGTCTCATTAACCCCATCGAGCAGCTTACCCGTCGTAAAGAAATCTTTTACAAATCCCCTAACCGAGGCACCGACAAGCCTCTAGCATTTCTGGAAAAAAAGCGGTTGAAACCCGTCAAGACCCGGGGCCTTCGTACCACCCATTTGCTTGATAGCCACATCAATTTCCGTGTCCGAGATTGGGTCCACAAGAGTCAGCCACTGTCCACTAGAAATCGGCGGAAAGCAACCCGAACAAGACCTACCAACAACCCGGTCACCAACAGGCCAAGAGAAAAGCTTCTTGAAGTAGTCCAAAGCCAGCCGCTCAACCTCTTCCTTACCTGTGATCAAACAATCAGTGTCGTCAACCAGCCCGTCAATACGATTCCGCCTTCTCCTCACAATCGTGGATATGTTAAAGAAGGACGTATTCCTATCGCCAGCAACGAGCCAATTTTCCCGGGATTTTTGCCACCACAAAATTTCCTCCTGCTCAAGAACACTATATGCCTCTACTTCATTCAACCAAAAAAATAAAAAAAACCTCTACTTCAACAGCGTGGGAGGATCCTAATGATCTTAGTATTAATGAGATGGACTCGGTCAACTGTTTAACCTGAAATGTCAAGTAGATGAAGGTAAAAATCACTCATTATTAGAGGAAATTAAGGGCAAGGAATATAATAAAAGAAATATATATACAATATTTTAAGATAAAAGTAAGTATGTTATAAGTCTTACTTCTTAACATATGTCCTCCGCCTTAAGGAAATAAGATAAAAAGCAAAGGTCCCCTTACTCTTAGGTAATCAAACAAATAAGTTTGTTTGAGTAACTAAAGTGTACACAACCTACATCAACAAATTAAGAAAATGAAAGCATATTGAATCACAACAAGAAAACAAATTCTTAGGAACAAATAGCAATAACTAAGCTACAAACTGCTAACTATAGACGGTACTAAAAGCAATTTTCTTCTCCATCATGTTCCAATGACTTCTTGACAGAGGTTGATATATTTCATATAAATTTTTCAAAACATCTTTATACTTGAATGCTCACGACCTCTTATAAAGACCAAAATAATCTTCATAGTGATAAGGATCGAAACATTGTCTAACAACGTCTAAGAAGACCTCCCAAGTCAAGAGACAATTGTTACAGCCTTGATAGCGAAACCAATATGAAATTAGGTGATCAAATAACATGCCCACAAGTTGGAGGCAATCAGGAACACTAGTGTTAAAATAGTCGAAGTATGCCTACACCTCATGTACCCAACCAGCCGGATCAAAACCATTAAAACGCAGGACGTCCACTTGGATTTTAGGGTAACGATCCTGGCGGAGCGGGTCTTCAACAACAAGGCAACGTTCCAACGGCGGTTGTTGTTGTCGCTGTAAAGTATCAGTGGTTGGTGGCGATTGTCGACGATGTCCATTAAATGGCTTCTCTCTGCATGCACCACGGTTATTCTTGTCAAGTAGGTGACGAGTACTGAGGATGATGAAGCACTTGTTTCACACGATGGTGATCCTACGATTATTATGGATTTTCAACGATAAATTATGAAAGAGTTCATGGGTATCAACATCGATATTGGTGACCGTTGATGTCGATCTCTTCCTCGTTGTTGGCCATGATATCACAAAAAGTTTAAGAACAAAAGCACCGGTTGGTACGATAAAACTAGAGTTTTTGTATCATTGATCGAGCAATACATTACATGTGAAGATGTCAGACGTGAAAGGGAAGAAGGAAGAAAGAAGAGAGATAAAGAAGAATTAGGGCAAACAATAATAATCTTTTTATTGCTTTAGGATAATAATATAGAGTATTGATATTTTGCCCTATCGGTTCAATAGAAATGACATGGGGAAGAACCGAAAAGAAAACCCATGAAGGAGTTCGAAAACTCTATTTTAAAAATGTACAATTAATCAATAAAACACCAATAACAATAATTGAGGCAGTTCAGACATCTTCGTTCTCTAATAGGACGAGCGACTCTAGTCGATAGTTCGGTTTATGTCGATGGTTCGGTTTGTGTCGTATCAGTCTAAGCCTTCTTCTTCCCCTCAGTCGTTGGCATAAAGTCCTTTGATGCTTGTTTTGCATTAAGTAATCTAATAACCCATTTAAGTGGTACGTACACTCTCTACACTCGAGTTTGGCAACAAATGTGGTGGTAGAACCCACGTCTTCCCGTTATAGCGTTTTCTTATTTTATCACCCTGAAAATTTAAAAAGGAGCATTAACGGCCAATCAAATACCTTTGCGTAATGGTCTAAAAAAAAAAAACTTTGCATAATTAAAGTAGCTACATCAAACTTCGACCAAAAAAAGTAGCTACATCAAACAAACAGATAAACATAGTACTATATACCTCTACTTCAACAGCGTAGGAGGATGCTAATGATTTTAGTATCAATGGGATTGACTCGGTCAACTGTTTGACCTGAAATGTCAAGTAGATAAGGTAAAAATCACACATTAATAGATGAAATTAAGGGCCGGGAATATAATAACGGAATTACACAATATTTTAAGATAAAAGTAAGTCTGTTATAAGTTTTACTTCTTAACCTATGCCTTAATTAAGGAAATAAGATAAAAAACAAAGGTGCCCTTATTCTTAGGTAATCCGATACATAAGTTCATTTGAGGAACTAATGTGTACACAACATCAACAAATTAAGAACAGAAAAGCATATTGAATCACAAGAAGAAAACAAATTTTTAGGAACAAATACCTAATTAAAACAATATTTTCATGTTGTCATAAGCTTAGAATAAATAGAATATTTATAAGATCAACCTCAGGAACTTACCCTAGGAAAGCTTGCGATCACAGAAATAGGGACCCATCCGTCATAATCCATCTTTGATCTTAGGTACGTATCTCTTACCAGGTTGCTTTTACTGCAGATTTTGTTAAGAAAATATTGTTAGGGACAAAGAAAGCAAGCTCAGATACTATACGGTCATGGTAAATATTGTTAGGGACAAAAGAAATGCATCATTTAAACTAAGCAAGATACCTGAAATAATAGTTAATCTGTCTGACAATCTTTGACTCCAAAGGGTCTTGGACGTTATTGTGCATTGGTACACGATAATAGGGTACGTTCGCAGGTGTCCGAAGAGGAGGTCCGAAGGCCATGGCCGGATTGTAGTCTAAAGATAAGAAGACATAGAACAATCAAATAGCAATCACAACATTTAAAACATACAATTGAAAAGTTATCAAATTAAGGGCCTATTTCCATCACGTTCGATAATGTATTATATCTTGCATAATAATGCGGGATTTAATACAACAAATTTCGAAGCTTACCGGGATATTGCATCATCGTATGAAAATAATTGTAAGGTCCCATAGCATGTGGTCCGTAGAAAGGCGGTCCGTGGGCTAATGTAGGATCGAAATGCCAAGGAGCGTTGCTGAATCGAGGGGGTTGAACATAATCACGTTGTCGACCGCGATAATTTGATCTAGTGTTGTATGAGTTCCTTTGACTGTAGTGAACTCTTGACGATCGAGCACTTGTAGAATCTTGTTTGTCATCTAATCCGGAATTCTAGAGAACAAGATTGTAGTTAGAAAGTGTTTTTGATTATCTTGAACTAGTTTTTGTACTAAAACTGAAACAAACCCTGAAACAAATTGAAATTGACTTGTGTATGAAACAAGCCCTAAAACAGATTAACCGAGTTACAAAGTTATAATGATGTGAACATTAAAGTAGAACTTCCCCATGTTTGATCAAGTAAAACTTGGACAAGTAAAAGAATAGTACCTGAACAACGTTCTCTTTTGGAGAATCCATAGAAGAATTTTCAGGGCTCTTGTTGATTTCGAATCCAGCAGAATGATTTTTGCTTCGACCAACAATGTTGGAGGAATTAAGGGTTATTGTCGTCATAGATTTTTAGAAAAGTTGAGGATGTGTAAGGAATTGAAAGAAACAAGAGGAACGAAGTGTTTTTTTTTTTTTTTTATCAAACAAGAGGAACTATGTTTGACGAGTGATGATTTAAGAAATTGAACGAATTCGAGAGAAAGTAAGTACCGAGATCGGCAATGGAGAAGGTTTGGTGTTGGCTGGAGTTAATTTATGGGTTATACTTAATAGATATAATATTTGTTTCATACAAACGTCTAAAGATATAATATTAAGTTCAACCAAAATAAAGATATAATATTAAGATATTAGGGTTTATTAATCCAATCAAAATTGTTTCCATAATTAACGGGTACATGAGATTAAACTAGGTAAAAAAATATACTTGGTAGATTTGAATACAGATTTTTTTTTATTAAGATATATCTTGACAGCCAAGTCACAAGTCTATTTTGGAGAGGGTTACTAAATGTATTAAACGCTTTTTTTTTTTGCTTTTATTAACGGAGTATTGCTTACATGAAACAATTAAAATAGTGATTTTGTTATAAATTAATTGAGTACTTTGAATAGAGAAGTGGTTTTAAAATCACACGAAGCATTTTGTCTTACACTTGTTGGATATTTCATGAGAATATTTCCTTATAGTCTTTTACAAGGCATGCGCTATGAAATCCCTACGGGGAGCAATAGTTGTCCTAAGTTTTGTATACTTAACGGCTTATCCCTAAAACCCTACAAATTGGATCATTTAGATCCAAACCCTAAACTCTCTAGAGAATGTGCAAGTTAGAGTAGAGAAGAAGGGCTTTTTTGGTGGTAAACGAGGATACGAGAATCCGACAGGGACATTGACGAGATGAGATTTTCATCTCCGTTCTATAAACGACTGCGGAAAGGGCAACCTTCACACAAACCTGTCCCATTGACATTCCTAGCTTGACACACGAAGCATTTTGTTAATCATGGGTAGTTGAGAAGATGATAATTTGTGTTGGTATTATGCTTCCATCTTTACATGCATCCTACATTGAGTGAGAATGTGAGATAGTTTTTGTTAATCATGTAAGGCATTGCCCTAGATGAAGAAAATTTTATGGATGAAACCTAGTAACTTATTTGGGTTTACCGAAGTCTCGTGTAATCTCCTTTACTTTTTACTTATCAGTGGATGAATTACTGTCTATTGATAAACCCAATTAGCTTGAGAACAGAGGTCCATAAAAATAGTACCATGGGGAATGTGAACCTGGGCCAGCATTAAATTTTGGAACGAGCCTCTATAAACTTATTTAACTAGTGTTTGAATTTGTTGTATTATTCGATGAAGATGGATTGATGTCATTCATAGCAGCTCTGACCACAATTTAAACAGTGTACATCTTTCGTCCTCATATGGCCCTGGCCCCTGACCACAATTTAAACTAGTACCCGTCGAAGTAACTTGTACATGTATTTATTGCCTATACAGCTGGAAAGATAATGAGGTTCAGCACAACAAAGCCAATTAGCTGGAATTCAGGATCAGCTGGATTGGTTTCAAAGGCTGTTTATACAAGAACTAAGGCCACAGCATGTATATACAGTTACCATAGCACACAATCTCTCAACTTTTAACAAGTATTTTGGGCATAGAACAGATTCCAAAAGGAGACAACATGCACATATTGATAGTTTTATCGCTTCGTGTCTTTGTCAAGTTAGCTTTTGCACAAGATGGAGATCTCAATGCTCTATTTAAATGTAAGAAAAACAATGCTGCCAAATACTATCTTCTACGATTTATCGTCAGCTAATGGAGATTCATCGTCATACAAGGAAAAAAAAAGAGTAGTTCTACAAATGGATGAGCAAAAATGGTAAGAGTGCAAAACCTGATGCAGAATTGTGGGGCATTCATCAAACAAAAATGCCAGCAGAAGCCAATTCTTTTAGGCTTAGCTAAGCTTTCTCAACGTTCTGTATTCGTCGACCCCAACCAATGAATCCTTGATCTTCAACCAATCGGCTGGTCTTGGCATAATAATTGCGATATACCCATCTCTATCAGCCTGCAATATAGAAACACCAAACAGAGTGGTGAAATAGTTGGACTAGCTTAGCTAACGTATACTACAACACACTAATCAGTATGCAAAGAAGTTGAAGGATGCTTACTGATCTATTAAGGAGTTCAGGGTTCTTGATTAATCTGCTGTTGACCTCTAACAAAGATCCTTTAACACAGCATCTGTTGTAGCAAGACAACAGCAACAAGTATGCAAGGAAATCAATGGAGGAACGCCAAAAGCTACTTGAAATAATTGGATTGTGGTTAAAGAGATTGTTTTTACCTAACAACATAGGTATCATCTCCACAGGAAACTTTGCACAAAGCTGTATTTGATTCAAAATGTTGTGCATTCTGCCACAGCAACATCATTATTGCGAAACCAACCAAAAGCAATCAGTTACCATTATCAATTATGCAATGCAACATCAAACTAACAAAAAATGATAAAGAACGAGTCCCAAGGACCTATATATATAATCCTCTCAATTTTGCAATACAACTGTTCTCTCTTAGAATTAAAAAGGAAATTTTATTATATTCACATGCCTTCACAATCACACTCCATTGCCATCTCTCTCTCATCTCTCTATCTTAACAGAACATCCTAAGAAGCATTTTACCTGACATAAACAAAACTAGTGATTGATTTGTAAGACAATTCTACCTTTTTGCGTTTTCCAGTGACCTTGAATTCACTTCTATCAGACTTGCCAACATTGAAATCCACAGACGAGACTCCAGCCTGAAGAGCAACATGTGCAGGTGCTAGTCCAATTACACATAAGCTTCCTTCAAAGAAACACCGAAGCATAACCATCAAATTTAACTCCCTTTTATCTATTGAAACCGAGAATAGTAAGAAAATTAGGCATAATTAAACTCGAGGATCGCCAAAAATATACCCATTGGCGTGTCGATAAATGAACTGATCGTGCCCTGGCTTGATGAAATCTGGAACCAATTCAGCCATTCAAAGTTTCAAATCACATCAGCATACATAAGAGTCGAACAATTTCCAATAGAAAGGCATGAATTGAGTCTGGAAGAATCTGATTTTAGGGTTTCAGAAATCGAGTAAGACCTGGAGCGAAATATCGAGCGAAATTGGACTCTACAATGGAAGGTGGAGATAGCGGAAGATCTCCAATATCAGAAAGCAAAAGCTTTTTGAGCTCTTCATCTTCAACCTCTGGCTTCTGAGCAAGCAAATTAGCCTTTTCTACATCGCCTCCGTCTTGCTCAGGTTGCTTTTCATGCTTATCGGGACATGAATTATAAATAGAGGCGCCATTGCTGACCTCATCCTCCCCTTCAATTACGGCGACGTTCTCCATGGACGATAATAGCAAGAAATACGCAGACTGCAATGGCGTTCTCCATTAACTTCTAGGTTTTGCTCGTCCTTTGCTAAAGAAAAAAAAAAGAAAAATGTTGGCGGTAACAGAAGCCATGGGCCGCTTCCCAATTTTGGGCCTAAATGGGCTTAAAAAATATCCGGCCCAAAACAAATATGCTTGTGGGCGGTATGGTATTCATCGGGTGCAAGAATACAAGAGTACAACAAGTCAAACAAAGGAAAATATTTGACAATTTATGTTGATCATTAATGATGAATTTACATGATAATACATTGGGGTAAAAATAAAAAGTAAATGCAAATAATTATAGCATACTCTTATGTGTGTATTGAAAAGGGAACCACAATAGTAAATATGTGTATAAGAGGATAAAAAGAAAGCAACAAATAAACGGTTGCTTCTTTCATGTCCTTATTGAAGCAGAAAGTAGATCTTCCAAGTAATGTAGAGAGCCCAAAATGTAAACAACCAAATCTTCATCTTCATATATAAAACGCTGAGTTTCAAGGCTCTTTTCGCCCCCTCACTCGTTCCATCCCTTTGTATATTTCAGTTGATAGAAAAATGGCGGGCAGCTCCAAAGACCGAGAAAAAAACAGAACAGTTAGCATGCCTCTGCCTATCACAAACCTCTTCAAATTAACCATAACCCCCCAATGTATGATTCCTTGAAATGTATCTTCACCATATGAGGATTAGAACTGGATTTGAGTCGAAAAGGCCTGGCCGAATGACCAGCTGGAAGGAACGACGTTGTTGAAAAGCTTAGTGACACCGTCGGTTGTGGTGACCTGGAAGGACAAGGATTGGCCGTTGAGGTAGGCATTGGACTGCCAGTTTGCTCCCCAGTTTCTTGACATGGACATCCACCCGGTTTTCGAGCCCTTGATCGAAACCGACTTGATTGAGCCTGCTCCACCGACGTTGGTGATGAGGACTAGCTCAAAGTAGTCCCTCCCATTGATGGTGAACCTCACTCCTCCTTTCTTCTTGCAAGGAACCCTAGATACCGAAACCAACGGTTAGATAAGTGGCAATTTGATGACTGGCTCAAAGCATTCTAGGCCTAGTAAGATTTCATTCTGAAACTAATTGATGACAGATGAGTGACCCTGTAGTAAACTTTGGAAGATAAACACAAGTAGCATTAGGTCCAGTAAGAGTTCATTCTAAAACCAACTGACAATAAGAGGAGTGACAGGATTGTTACCTCTGGAAGATGACAGGAATAATGCCGCCCCTGTAGATGCCAATCTTCTCCCAAGCAGGCTGAGCCATGTCAAAGTGCTGGAGCGGCGGGTTACACCATCCTCCATCGTCGTTGGCTTGCGCGTAGTTTGGCGGGCAGAAGTTAGTGGCGGTGATCGTGACCGTGTAGCCCTTCCTGCACCAGGTGGGGTCGGTCCAGTGGTCACACATGATCTTGTAGCATTGCCCGCACGACGCCCCATTGCTGAACAGAGCCGTGCTCAGAGCAGCCGTCCTCGTGCCATAGCGCGTCGAGTAGAGGTTTCCGTACCCACAAGCTCCTCCTGCACCAGATACCATACACAATTCAAGATTCAGCCCTTGCATTTCTAGAACAAACTTTATGGTATCACATTAAATTTGATCAGAATTGTTGCTTGCAAACCAAGTAACACATACCCATAGTTCCCGAAGCGTCGCTTCCGCCATAGAAGGTGGCATGAGCCTTGCTCCATCCAGAGGCCGTGAAGGCGCTTACACTTAGACAGAGGCAGCTTAACGCTAGAGTGAGAGCGATAGCGAACGCGATAGTCGAATTCGCCATTGAATTCTGTTTCCTGAGCTCAGTTCTGGAGCAGATGTAAGATGAAGAAGGAAGTAGCTAAGAGAGATTGATGTTTGATTGTGTGTTGTGATTGGGATGTGTCAAATGATGTGCACAATTTATAGAGTTAATTGTACGGGAAGAGTGATCACATGGACAGCTTAGGAGCTAGAGATCAAGGAATTAAAAGCTAGAAAATGTATGGAAGCTAAATATTTAATTAAATTGATTTTTTTTAATTGGGGATTTGACTTGTGAAACCTTGAAAAGGATAATGGGCTTAACTAATTAATTCTAATCATTGCCATCAAACGAGCTTAATCCTCATCTATCTAAGACTCACCGGCAAAGCACATGCAAGCAAGCTCCTCAGCAGAAAAGCCGTGAATAAATCAAACTCTTAACATAAAAATTGCTACTTTTATTTTTCGGATTTAATTTTAAATGTCCCATAACACATTTTAAATAAATAAATAGGAATGGGATTGATGGATTTCCATGTATGTAATTAATTAAGGGTGGAAAAAACCGCACAAGCACATGGGCAATGGCGTATAGGAATGAAGTTTTTTGGTGGATGATTAATTATAAGCTCTGATCATGGTCATGTGTTGTGCACATGTCAACGAGCGTATACACAATTGCATTAAGCTTTGTGATAAGCTAAATGCAATTCTTACGTACGTACGGGGTTATCACTAGCTAATTGATTAATGATCAGATGATTATGTAATGGAGTTGGGTACGTGGTTTCTGAATTCCATTTCTGTATGACTTATATGGTACGCGTTCATGTTTATAATGGAGTTAGTTAATTAAGACAAGGAAAAAAAAAGATTAATATTAATTACATGGTACTGTTGGTACGTATGACATGTACGTATGGTGGTGGAGATTAGACTTTTTGTGTAACATGGCAACTTGCCAAGCCTACCCAACTTGATATGTGCATGTATGTAGATATTGGAGGACACTAATTAATACTTCACATGTATAAGAGTTTCCTTAAATTTTGAGACTGTGAATGAGATGATAAGGATTTTGAGATCGATGTCTAATATCGATACAACAAATTAATGGAATTTGATTCGCTTATCACGTGATAATGATAAAATCCGAGACTTCATGGTACACCTATGAGTGTTCAGCCGGTGAGTTGATGCGTCAAGCATGCACACTGCACAAATTTACTGTTAAGGGGAGATTTTAATTTGTATTTCCAAGTTCATATATAGATTGTTTGTTTTTAAATAAGGCTGGGGATTTAGAGTTATGTTAAAACTTAGGAATTAGGGCTTGGTATTGGAGATTTAAGGTTTATGATTTTTTTTTATTTATATATGATTTAGGCTAGAACTAGATCAGATGTTGCCTTTGGGCATGCATTTGGATCATTGGATGGTTAAAGTCTCAATGCAAAACTTCTCGACGTTGTCATCTTGATTCTGAGGAATTGCATGAAGTATGTCTTTTGAACCAAATTTCGAAGTATAACTCGTTTTTAATTAATGAATGTTGTAGCCCAACTTTGAAATACTTCTTGAAATGACCCTAAACCTGACTTTATCAAAAAGAAAAACTAAATAGCTCGATGCTAATTATAATTTGATCATTCTCGATAAAAATAACTAAAACTTAATTATTTTACATGAACACAATGATTAGATGTTGTTACCAAGTAATAATGTCCGGTAATCCCAATATATTATACGGAGTACTGTAGAAGCTTGTAAATATGTACTACGTACTATATTCAAGCATCAGGTTGTTAAGAAAGCTCAATTGACATGTCCTTTTGCAATCATTGGGGATATAGGAGAGCCTCCAATTTTTAACCCTTTCCTTAACAATAATACAAGTGGAAAAATTTTCAACCAAAAGATCGAAACTACCATCAATAACTTAACAGCAATAAAGAACATCAACTTGATTAATACAATTTACATGGAAGAATTATATAGTACGGCATTGGTAGCCTTGGCAACTAGCCATGTTACAAGATTAATCAGTGATTGATAATGGTCATTATCACATAAAAAAACGTTTCGAGCAAAAAAAGATGGAGATGGGAAACGTTGACTAGGACGTGCTACGGAAGGCGAATGAATGATTTTAGCGGAAGAACGTGCGTATTTCATGGGTCAATTTGATAGATTAGTTATTAAAAAATTAATGAGGCTTAATTACAGTATGGAGTACGGTCGTTGAGCAATTATGGGCGGAAATAGTTGAATTTTGTACGTCGCATTATACTATTATAGTATTGGGATTCGAAGTACCTTGTTTTTGTCCTTTGATTTCAGTCGAGCTTGTTTGAGAAGCAAAGCTGAGTGTAGGAAAGTGGCCAGATTAGCAACTTGGCCATGTTGTAGCTTTTGACTTTTTTACTAATGTCAAAGCACAACTCTCACTCGTTTCACGGGTTTGTCATTTATAGTTGGTGTTGGTTAGGAGAGTAGTTGACATAGTTGGTCTTTCTTGGGATTAGTGTTTACCTTCCTCCTTCATATTTACTTTTTAATAGATCATTGATTACCTTTAAGTACCTCTCGCTTCTTCTTACTAGAGTGATATAGGTTCATGTTGAAAACCGATAGCATATATTGTTAGGATTCCACGGGTAAATCAATGGTGATTATGTTTATCTTTTGTTCAATTTCATACGAGATCTTAAGTAGAAAATGTCCTTTCCAATAGTCATTTAATTTGGCTTGGTGTTGATCATTGACAAGCTCTATAAACAAAGAGTTGAGATCTCAACCGAACATACTCGAATGTGGGATCATTGATTGTGAAGATTTAGCCTAAACTTGAGCTAAATCAGTGAGGAAACACAGTAAACTGTAATAATTGACAGACAAACAAATATTGCTTCATTCAATGTAGTGTTTTCAGGTGACGGCTACATTGGGATTAGGAGAGTATATATAGCTAGCTAAAGGGGAAAACCTAGTTGCTGAACCGGCTAGAAAACCATGCAAGGAACCGGTCCTTAGGAAAATAAAACAAACCAATAAAGCTATATGCTACTGAGCTCAAAAAGTCCTCATATATTCCATACTCCCCCTTCAAGCTGGACATGGTAACATCAGTCCAAGCTTGCGAGCCAAGAAGAAATGTTGCTGAGAACCGAGAGGTTTGGTGAAGAAATCTGCTAGCTGAAGACGAGTAGTGACGTGCACCGTAGAAATGAACCCTTCTTGCACCATGTCTCTGACAAAGTGGCAGTCAACACGTAGGTGTTTGGTTCTTTCACGGAAAACAAGATTTTCTACCAAATGTTGAGCTGAAATGTTGTCACAGTAGAGTGGAATAGGCAGATTGATTTTGATCCCAAGGTCTTGAAGTAAGCCTTCAATCCAGACCAACTCAGCTGCAGTTTGAGACATGCTCCTGTACTCACTCTCAGTGGAGGATTTAGAGACAGTCTTTTGCTTTTTAGTCTTCCATGAAACAATTGATTTCCCTAGGAATACACAATATCCCGTGAGTGAGCGACATGAATAGGCACACCCTGCCCAATCTGCATCACTATACGTCCGAATATTCAGCTCAGTATCCCTTGGATAAAATAGGGAGCAATTGATGGTACCCTTAAGATATCTCAAGTACATTGCAGCTTGGAAATGTGGTTGCCTGGGCATGCTCATGAACTGGGACAATTGCTGCACACTGTAAGATATATCTAGCCGAGATAATGTCGGGTAAAGCAATCTTCCAATCAACCTCCTGTAAGATTCCGGATCAGGTAAAGGCTCTCCCACATCTAGTTGTAAATGCAAATTCCTTTGCATTGGGAATGGAGCTGCTTTACAATCTAGGAGATTAACATCAGCAAGCATGTCTAAAACATATTTTCTCTGGTTTAGTTGGATGCCTTGAGAAGATCTGGCGATTTCAAGGCCAAGAAAATACCTAGCAAATCCCAGATTTTTGATCGTAAAGGCTGCATCCAGGGATCTCTTGGTGATTTCAATGTCATGCTCGTTATCCCCGGTGAGAATCATATCATCTACATAGACCAAGGCCACCGTGATTAAGCCATGACTATACTTCACAAATAAAGAATAATCTTGTTTTGATTGTGTGAAGCCTAGCCTGACCAAATGCCTCGTAAGTTCCAAGTTCCATTGTCTGCTGACCTACTTCAACCCATATAGTGACCTCTTGAGCCTGCAGACCTCACCTGGCTTGGCTAGTTTGTATCCAGGAGGTGGCAGCATGTAGACTTCTTCATCCAAGTAGCCGTGCAAAAACGCATTATTTATATCAAGTTGATGAAGATTCCAATATTTCGCTGCAGCTAAGGCAAGAAGAACTCTCACTGTAGTGAAATTAGCAACCGGCGAAAAGGTATGCTTGTAATCCTTTTACTTGACTTGGTTATATCCTTTCGCCACCAATCTTGCCTTCAATCTCTCCACCTCTCCATTGGGCTGAAACTTTATCTTATAAACCCATCGTGATCCGATTGCCTTTTTCCCTGGCGGCAGATATGTCAATTCCCACGTCTGATTTGCTTCAAATGCTGCCAGCTCTTGGTTCATTGCTGCGACCCAGTTCTCATCTTGCCTTGCCTGTTCATAGCTTGAGGGCTCTAAAGTAGAGAAGACATTAAAAAGTGAATGCACATATTCTTCTGAATATCCACTCAAATCATTCAAATTAATAATATGAAAGGCCTGAGAAAAAGAGTCATTATCTTGATGCTGAATTGTTTGAATGTCTGCGCGTTTCTGTAGTTTCTCACAAACGTAGTCCTCTAATCTGGCCGGCGGTTTGCTGACCCGTACTAATCTTCTCAATGGCTGCTCCGGTTCAATATTCTGATGTGGCACAAAATCAGTGCTCTGTGGAATGGAAGGAGACTGAGAATGTGTCTTTGAAGGTGAGCTAGTGGGAGCATGATCCTGCTCCTGTTGTAGAGATGGTGGCGACGGATTCACTAGCTCATTATTGTCACTGCTGGTCCTAGATGATGGTGGAGCAGCCGCATCATCGAGTCCATAAGTGACCATGGGAAGGGATGGAGATGGAGTGGAAGAGACATTGTCCTGGTGTTTGAATGGGAATGTTGACTCTCTGAAAATCACATCTCTCGACACTAGTACTTTCTTCTCTTCTAAATCATAGACCTTGTAGGCGTTTTGCCCAGCCGGATACCCCAAGAAGACGCATCTCTTGGCTGTAGGGTCCAGCTTGGCTCTTTGGTGTTTGGGTGTCAACACAAAGCACAGGCAACCGATCACCCTTAATGAATCATACTCTGGGTATTTTCCATGAAGTCTGTAGAATGGAATATCCCAGTTTAACACTGCACTGGGCAACAAATTAATCAAGTGTGTCGCAGCTAAGATGCAATCCCCCCAAAAATATTGTGGAAGCCCTGCATGTATCCTTAAGGCTCTAGCTATCTCAATTAAGCTTCTATGCTTTCTTTCAACTCTAGCGTTTTGTTGGGGATTGCCGGGTGCTAATTTCTAGTGTATTATCCCTTTTTCCTCAAACAGTTGCCTCATAATGTTGGATGTGAATTCTGTACCATTATCCGACCTAACCTTTTGTACTTGCAAACCGAATTGATTATGTACGAAGGACAGAAATTGCTTCACAATACCATAAACCTAACTTTATTGTTCATCAAATAGGTCCATGTCGCCCTAGAGTGATCATTGAAGATGGTCAAAAAGTACCTTGCACCGCTGTATGTAGGCGTTCTGTAAGGCCCCCAGACATCTAAATGAATCAGCTCAAAATTTCTACTAGCAATAGATTCACTTCTGACAAATGGCAACTTATGGTGCTTAGCACAAACACAGACATCAGATTCAAAGTTCCTTAAATCTGAAACAAAATTCTGCAAAGGTTTCATATGTTTCATCTTGGATAAAGAGACATGCCCAAAACGTGCATGTAAAAGGTTTAGAGTTTCCTCTTTATTACAGACCAAACTCAAAACATTAGGCAAATACTCAGTTTCACTGTTCAAATTCAAAATATCTAAAGAACTCTGTCTCTGATCTTCAAATCCACTCCTTAGGCCCTTCGAATGCAACTTGTAAAGCCCTCCAGCTCTTTTCCCTTCCGTTATCAATCTTCTAGTTGTAGGGTCCTGTAATGCACATCCATGTGCATCAAACATAAATATACGAGAGGCATCAAACATCAGTTTTGAAACAGAAAACAAATTGTGCTTGAAAAGTGGCATGTAGAGAACATTTTCCTATCTCAAATCATGAGACAACATCACATTTCCGGCATATCTCACCAACTGAGTTGTGCCAACAGGCAACCCAATTTTGATTGGCTTCTCAAGGGCCTTCATGTCACTTAGAATTTCCTTGTCATAAGTGACATGATCTGTGGCCCCCGAGTCAATAATCCATATGTGTTCATTCAAACCACAATTCCTTTCAACATATAATAAAGCTAGATTACTTGCAAAGTTTGAGCTACTTCCATAGCCCCCTCCATCCTCCATCGAACCTTTTCCTTTCATCGCTTTAAGAACTTCTTGCAGCACTACATTGACAGGTGAAGGCTCCGGCGGCTTAGACCCTGAACTTTCTCCTTCTTCATGATCCAGACGCGTTCCAAATCCTCCTACATCCTGCACGTTCGCCATGACCCTTGATGACCCGGATCCCCCTTGATTCCTAGGCCCTTTCCACCAGTCGGGATAGCCTACTAGTTTGAAGCACGACTCTTTGACGTGTCCTGCCTCATTGCAAAAGTCGCATTTTCTATCAAACTTAGTCTTCTTGTAGTCTCTGTCTGATCCTGATTTCCCATAACTGTCATAGCCTCTTGTTTCCTGCTCTCTATTGTTATTTCCATATCCACCTGAACCTGTATGTTGCATACTCTGTCCAGACCTTCCCTGACTCATATAACCCCTATTCTGGCTTCCAGCTCTACTGACTGCAAGCGCATCATGAGACTGCACACTCCCTCCTGTAATCCCTTTCTATCTCTCGATCCTAACAACCATGTTGAACGCATGATTTAGATTACGCAACGGGTCTGTAGACAGTATAGTGCTTCTCACCACATCATAAGCATCATTCAAGCCCATAAGAAATTGCATCAACCTAGTGGTAGCATCCCTATCCACTATTCTTTTCATCAGTATACAAGAGCAATGATTAATAGCCCCACAAGTGCAAATCGGGACCCCTTCTACAACTTGTAATTCCTCCCATGCTCTCTTGAGCCTACCATAATAGACTCTCACTGTTGAGTTCTCCTGCTTAATGTTGCTAATCTCCCTCTGTAGTTGATAGATAAGGGGAGCGTTTGATTCAACAAATTGCTCCTCCAGTTCTGTCCAAAGATGCTTAGTTGTGTTTACATATATGAAGTTTTGTGCCAAGTCCTTCGTCATTGAGTTCAAAATCCAACTCATTACCATATTATCACACCTCTCCCACCTATCGTAATCTTCGGAATCACTGTCAGGCCTGGGCGTTCTCCCATTGATAAACACAAGCTTCATTTTTTACCCTAATGCCAGCTTAGCACTCCTACTCCAACACTGAAAATTTGAACCATCAAAAGGCACGGCTACGAGAGTCATACCTGGGTTGTCCGAGTTGGACAGGAAAAGCGGGTCATAGTTGGAGCTTCCACCTCTACGATTTCCACCTCTAGAGCTGGTTCCCCGTGTGCTTTCTCTCACTCTTCCTCCTCTTCGACCTCGCCTACCTCTGCGGGATTCCCGACCACCATAGTCGTCTTCTTTCTCAGCGAAATGACGAAGTTCTGGATCCCAGTCGTCATCGCCTCCAGCTCCATGTATAACTGAGTCTCTGTCGTCATCCATGGTGTGATAAGAAAGGAGGAGTTCACTAATTAGAGGATTGTAGCCTTAGGCTCTGATACCATGTGAAGATTTAGCTTAAACTTGAGCTAAATCAGTGAGCAAACACAGTAAACGGCAATAATTGACAGACAAACAAATATTGCTTCATTCAATGTAGTGTTTTCAGGTGACGGCTACATTGGGATTAGGAGAGTATATATAGCTAGCTAAAGGGGAAAACCTAGTTGCTGAACCGGCTAGAAAACCATGCAAGGAACCGGTCCTTAGGAAAATAAAACAAACCGATAAAGCTATATGCTACTGAGTTCAAAAAGTCCTCATACATTCCATATTGATAGACACAATCCATACTTGTAACATACATGGACTGCCCCACTAGTCACAAGATCTGCACATTTTACTCGTGTTCTTTTGCTCATGACATTGCCCACTTCTTGGTGAACCATGATGCTCACATGGGCCGCATGACCTTGTTGGTGAAGACGTTTTGCAATCCGTGGCCATGTTCCTTAGTTGCATGAGGTGTCTCTTCCCTGGGTCCTATTGATCTAGAGTTCAACACCGATATTCATCAACTCTTACTTATGAGGCGTCTAGCTAGCCACCTTAACGAAAATCAAGTAGCTCACAAGCAGATCTTGGTCGCTATGCACAGAGGAAAGGCTGAAGAGATGAATGACCTCCCACTCGACACTAAGGTGATATTGCATTCAAGGAAATGGACTCGTGTTTGATTTCCAACCAATTCATACTACTAGTTTCACGGAATCTATACTATCCTTCTTATGAACTAAAGGTATTTAATAGTTACCTCCCTTAATCGATTCCTACTAATCAGATTATTAAAGGTTGCCCAATCATCCTGATTCACTGTTGAACATCTAACACTTTCTAGTATGGAACCTTAACTAAGGATCTTGATGGACGGCGATACCACCCCTTCTATAAAGAGCTAATAAAACCTCCATCCAATGCACTTGAGCTTCTTGGTCTCTTCATCCTCTACACCTATAAGTGGTTGATAGCTCCAAGACAATTGTATCTCATGTGTGACGACCATTTATGTTCCCAATAGGGGGACCTAATCGATATGAATACCGGATTCAACATGACAACTCTAAGGCTCCGTTCGGTTGGGAGCTTAATGGAGCTTAATGTAGCTTACCGCAGCTGAAGTGGGGTTTTTAAGCCCAAAAGGGGTGTTCGGTGAAACGGGCTTAAGTGGGAGCTTTTGTGGGCCCAAGCAGCTGAATGGAGCTGAGAAAAGCCCATTTTTCCTACGCTCCTCATACGAGCTTTTGAGAGCTGAAAAACAAATTCAAAGAATTTGTACCCCCAATACCCCTCCTTCGTCCTTCTCCATCCCGATACCCTTGCAATCTCGCAACCCTAGCCTCCTTCTTTCATTTCTTCACCTTCGTTCTCATCTCTCTCTCACTGGGCTCGTCGCCGATCGATCGCCGATTTCTCCACCTTCGTTCTTCAGTGTAATCGTGGACCTCCATCCCCGCAGTGAAGTGGAGCTCTCCTCCGCGCCCTTCCATCTTCGTCGACTGCGAGGTGATCGATTCGCTCTTCCTCCTCTCTACCTGCCATGGATTCCGTCTTCGCTAACATCGCTCAGGCCCCCGAAGATCCTATTCTTGGGGTAGATTTCCCCTTCGTTTCTTCCTTTTTTTTTTTCTCTTGATTAGTTTATCTCGGTGTTTGTATTGTTTGTATTTGGATTCAGGGCGAGAATGCTCATTTCTCTTGATTTTGGATCGAATTTGTGTCTTCGGCTCCAGATCTTGTTGCTTTTCATCGATCGTGATCTGCTTAGTTCAATTGATCTCCTGTAAAATGTCCTTACACTTGTTGTTTGCTTATTTTCGTTTGATCGCGGTCTGCAGAGCACAAACTGTGGAGTGAAATTTTTATTCATTTTTTGGCTGGATCATAGTGCGAAATGCATGTGATTGATGTGGATAATATGCCAATTGATTCCCTCTGGTAGGGTTGGCAGTGTGCTTTTGTACACTTTCAATCCCTTTTTGGTCTTTTTAACTACATATATAAGCCCTTTATGATAATTTAAAAACCAATATATTTTCCTCAGCTCGTCTCACCGAGCACCTGTTATGTACGTCAGCTAGTGAATTCAGTTTCAGCTTCTATTAAGCTTCAGCTATTTTTTCCAGTTTCAGCTAATTTTTTCAGTCAGGAAAAAGCTTCAGCTACATTACCCGAACGGTGCCTAAGACCTAACCTCACGAGTCACAACTACGGAAGTTGACAAATAACCAACCTCTATGCTAGCCGTATACGTAAGATCTTAAATAAAAAGAAAAAAGAAAATACTGTAATAGTGTATTAGGGGGAATAAATGAAAAGCAGTCCCCTTGGGCTGTTTACTAGAACAGATACAGACACACACGATTTCCGTTTTCCTGCCAACCAAACGCTCCCCTTTTCATTCCTGGACTGTTCACTCCCAATCCATTTCAATCCCCCACATGAAACCCTACCCTTTCTGCCGCTCCCATAGCGATATGGTACTGTGTACGCTACTCTTCCACCCTCCATAAACCCCCTCCCCCGATGAAACTAGGGATTTGAGATCCGCAATTCATCCCGATTAGGTCGCAATCGATTGATTCCTCTGTCATTCGATTGGATCTACAACATCCATGTTGTTCTCGATCTTCATGGCTCTGTTCCTCCCTTGCGCGGGGATGACGGCGGTCTTCGTCGTCTACATCTGCCTCCTCTGGTTCACGTCCGAAGGCGGCGACGACAGAATTGCGGGGGCGAGCTCGCCGGTGAAGGCGGCGGCCGGGAAGGGGCTCTCGCCGGAGGAGTTGGAGAAGGTGCCGAAGGTGAGGGGGAAAGAGCTCGTCATGGGGAGCGAGTGCGCGGTTTGTTTGGACGAGATCGAGGGCGATCAGTCGGCGCGAATGGTTCCTGGCTGTAACCATGGCTTCCACTTGCAATGCGCCGACACGTGGCTTTCCAGGAACTCGATTTGCCCCGTCTGTCGGGCCGGGTTCGGGCCTGAGTTCTTCCTCCCCTCTCAAAACCCCTGTTGATCTGATTGTTTTCCTTTCTGATGTGACTCGGGGAATTGATTGTGATTCGTTTGTGTAAACCTGATTTCTGGTTCGTTTGATGATGGAGTAGTGCATTTCTTGATTGTTTGTTTCTTTCAGGTTGGATTTCAATTTTTTAGTTTTCTGCCAACTCCGATCACGTAGAACTGTTATATGGAATTTTTGTGCGTCTGTTTCCAAGAGTAGAGTATATGTAGTAGACGACAAAAAAAAAACTTAATAAAACTGATGACCTAAAGGCTGTACTACGAACTTGTTCATTAGAATACACAACTACATAAGATAAACATGAACGCCTGTAATAGGGATAATCAATATACGTTGAGTGAGATGTGGATCTTCATGTATTACTCAAACCTGATTTTGTACCTGTAGAGTCAAATGAATTGCGAGCTAGCTGTCTTATAATGAGCTAGTTGTACAGCAAAAACTAATTTGTAAGCGTTTGAGAGATGCATGATTGCGGGCTAGTTGCCTAATTTTGAGCTACATACCGGATTGTGAGCTATATGATTGTGGGTTATACCATATGTCCAAGAACACGATGCGACGATAGGACACATCCAATTAAGGATTAGCTTTGCGTCAAGGCAAGTGTGCTACCAAAATAGTCATGTCATAAGGAATCATACATCTTTATGGATTTTATGTGCACAACTTTGTCAGTAATTAAAAATAGCGTACATCATCTTAAGATTCATAACCTAGGGACGACCTAGTGATTGAGATTATTTTTTGGCAAACACATACCAAAGATATGTAAGAAGTTCTAAAAGTCTCTAAAATCTCAATAAAACCCAAGTAATTCACAAATGAATTAAGGTTCCAGAGTTCCTTTTTTATACATCCAGTACATTAATCGGTATCTATACCACGTGTAATAAAAAACCCGAACATTTGTTTAGGCCGGGGGCGGGTCGCCTGCCGACCTTTCTACTTACCAGTTACCAGGTTGAAATCTCTAAGAGTACTTTCATGGGTTGGCCAAAATCTTGGTCATGGCATAAAACAATGTAGTTTACATTAGAATAATAGGAAAAAGAGTAGTTTGGCCATGGTTTTGGTCACCATGACGACCAAAACAATTTTTGGTCTTTCCATGAGGATATGACACATATGCAAATACATTACTTTCTTTTTTTATTTCAAGTCTATCTAATAAAATAAAATAAAGTGATACAATTCTATAATTTGATGGCCAAAATATTTGGCTAACCACTGTATACTCCCTCCGTCCCATTTGGTTTGTCCAAATAGTACGGTTGGCACGGTAATTTATAAAAAGTTGAAAAGTGATAAAGTTAATGAGAAAGGTGGATAATTGGGGGTAATATATAAGATTGGATGAGGGTAGTTTTGTAATTTTATAGGAAAAAGTGATAAAGATGATGAAAAAGTTGGATAATGGGGGTAATATATGAGAGTGAATAAGGGTAAAAGTGTAAAAACATATAAATAAAAATGGATATATTTGAAAGATGGACAAAGCTAATGGGACACCCAAAACGGAAATATGGACAAACCAAATGGGACGGAGGGAGTATTCTCTAAAATGGAGTAATTTCATATGATTGGACTAATATGGGTAGTATTGCACAAATTTCCAAATTTCGAGGCCATTATTGTACAGATATCCTTTGAGCTAGTCTATTTTCTTTTTTCTTTTTTCTGATGGAAGCTAGTCTATTTTCTAAATTATACACAACGGAAAGTTTCTAAAACGTGTACCATCGAGGATATAAATATCTCGGTTTTCTTTTTCAGTCTGCAATCAAATCCCCAAATCGTCAAAACTCGAGAAAGCGATTGAACCCTAACCCTAAACGAGCAAAGGTTGGTCTGATTTTCTCCCCTGTTCCAGAAACTATGGTAAACACGCATCTCTTTCTCGTAGTTCGCTCATATTTTTGCCTATGGAACGCTGCGAATCCTTGCCTCTGACTTGGAAATTTGCTGTTTTCATTTGCGTTGATGTAGGCGGATTCTCACCAGAAAAGGTAATTATAGCTCATCCATTTCACAGCGCTTTGAGCAATTTAATTCATTGATCCAGGCTCTATCTATTTTCAGGCCATTCATTTTGCACCTGATTAGCGTTTCCTTCGCTTAGCAGTTGATGTAGTTATTTGATTTTAGCTTTACTTTCATGGATACTAGGTAGTAGTATTTTGGGGCTTTGTTGTTGGCCTTTTGATTTTATTGGTTGGTTGAAAATCAGTAACAACTTCAAAACTATGGATTATGATCCCGTACTACCAAGTTCTCAAGCTCCAGATGATTAAGACAATAAGGCATACGCAGTAAAACTCAGCACAACACTAGTAATATTATTAGAATAGCAACATTGCTGTACGGATGAGCAACAGAGCTGTCGCCTTCTTGGGCACCACTGTTAGTCGTTCAATCTTCACTATTCTGAGCTCGACTACATCTTCTTTGCCCCAAGCATGCCAAGCTCACGCCCAAGTTCTCAAATCCGGCCTTCTCAATGACAATGCTCTGTCAACAAAGCTGGTCTCTCTCTATGCCAATTGCGAGTCGTTCACTGATGCAACTCTCATTCTTGATTCACTGCCGCAACCTGACTTGCCCTCTTTTTCTGTCCTCATCTATGGCCTTTCAAAGTTCAATCTACCTGTTGGTGTCCTCCGGGTGTTTGCTAAAATGATTTCAAGAGGCGTTTCCCCTGACAATCGTGTGCTTCCTGCGGTCGCCAAGGCCTGTGCATCACTTGGTTGCTTAAGGATTGGTAGACAAGTCCATGGGATTGTATCAGCATCTGGATTTGCGTCAGATGAGGTTGTTCAATCGTCCTTGTTGCACATGTATCTGAAATGTGATGAAATGTGCCTTGCTCATAAGATGTTTGACCGAATGCGTGAGCCCAGTTTAGTCACTCTGAGTGCATTAATTTCTGGGTATGCTCGCAAAGGGTGTGCAGACGAGGCAAAAGGGCTGTTTTCTAGGATGAGCAGTCTGGGTCTTGAACCGAATTTAGTATCTTGGAATGGTATGATAGCTGGGTTCAACCAAAGTGGATTGTATAGGGAGGCTGTTATTGTTTTTCAAGAATTGCACTTGCAGGGGCTTCATCCCGATGAGAGAAGTATTTCTAGTGCTCTATCTGCACTTGGGGACCTGGAGGATGTAAGCTTGGGAAGTCAAATTCATGATTACGTGATCAAGGAAGGTCTTCTTTCAGATAAATGGATTGTCAGCGCTCTTATTGATATGTATGGGAAGTGTGGATACACTGCAGAGATGTTACAGGTTTTTAAAGAAACAAGTTGTATGGAAACTGGTTCATGCAGTGCTCTAATAGCAGGGCTGTCTCGTAATGGTCTTGTCGATAATGCATTGTCCATGATTAGTACAATCAGAGAACAAGGGCTGGAATTAAGTGTCATTTCTTGGACATCAATGATTTCATGCTGTTCTCAGAATGGGAAAGATATCGAGGCATTAGATCTTTTTCGAGATATGCAGCTTGCTGGTGTGAAACCGAACTCTATTACCATTCCTTGCTTGTTACCTGCTTGTGGAAACATTGCAGCCTTAATGCATGGAAAGTCTGTACACTGCTTTTCACTTAGGTCTGGGTTTGTAGATGTTTATGTTGGTAGTGCACTGGTTGACATGTATGCTAAATGTGGTAAAATTAGAGAGTCTCAGCTATGTTTTGATACAATGCCCAGCAAAAATGTGGTTTCCTGGAATGCTATTATAAATGGGTATGCAATGCATGGGAAATCTAAGGAGGCTATGGAGATGTTTGATTCTATGCAGAAGTGTGGCCAGTTCCCTGACTCCATTACCTTTACTTGTGTGCTCTCTGCTTGTAGTCAGAAAGGCTTGACGGATGAGGGTTGGTGTTATTTCAATAGCATGTGCAAGGAACACGGAATCGAAGCGGCGTCTGAGCATTATGCTTGCATGGTGAATCTTCTCAGTCGTGCAGGAAGGCTTGAAGAGGCTTATTCCATGATCAAAGATATGCCGTTCGAACCAGATGCATGTGTTTGGGGATCTTTGCTCAGTTCATGTAGAGTTCACAGCAATCTGAGCCTGGCTGAAGTTGCAGCTGCTAAACTTTATGAGCTGGAACCAAGAAATCCTGGCAACTATGTTATTCTGGCTAACATGTATGCGTCCAAGGGAATGTGGAAGGAGGAAGCAAGAGTTAGGAATCTGATGAATGAAAAAGGGATAAAGAAAAATCCGGGTTGCAGTTGGATTGAACTAAAAAACAAAGTACACATGCTTCTTGCAGGGGACAAATCATTCCCTCAGATGACCCAGATTCTTGAAAAGCTGGATGTTTTGAACACAGAGATGAAGAAGCTGGGTTTAGCTCCTAAGACTGACTTTGTTTTGCAAGATGTTGAGGAGCAAGATAAAGAGCTCATCCTTTGTGGACATAGTGAGAAGTTAGCTGTTGCTTTTGGCATCCTAAATACTCCCCCAGGCCATCCTCTTCGTATCATCAAGAACCTTAGGATATGTGGGGATTGCCATACTGTAATGAAATTCATATCAAGTTTTGAGAAGAGAGAAATTTCTGTTCGTGATGCGAACCGCTTTCATCATTTTAAAGATGGAGAATGCTCTTGTCTGGACTATTGGTGAATGGGTTGCCATTTTCTGGTTTGTGGTTTCCAGTAACATTGAAACTAAAAATGAAGTTATTTTTTTGTTACTGAAGATACTCTCTTGTGAATTGCTTTTTTGTTGGAATAGGGCATAGTTTCTCTTGTTTATGCAGTTTCCCGCTCATATAAGATGAACATATCAGGGTTGTAGGATCTGAAAACATGGAGGTCTGAGATTCATATTTTCAAACTGAGTTAGAGGATAAAAAAAAATTATTTTTGGTTGAAGTTTGATTGAATATGTAAGGGTTAGTTTATTTGTTATTGATCAGGACTATGGATCGAAGCTGAGTCTTCAAACTGTGCTATGATGAATCCCTTGTATTGTGTATTTCTTTTTTTTGTGAATGAATGGTCAATTTTATGGAAGTGCTGCACATGTGAGCAATATTATGCTTATATTATCTATAACAGTGAGTTTGTGCATGCTTTATATAAAATATGGTCATTAGGGCTGATGAATGATGTTACTCTTAGTAGGTATTCTCGCTCTCCATCACCTAGAAAAGATCGGTCAAGATCACTATCAGGGCCTAGGTCAGTTTCAAGATCTCCATCACCTGACAGACGCAGGTCCCGTTCTCGATCCCGATCCAGGTCACGTGGTTATGGAAGGTAAATTTGTATCCTTTCTTATTGTTCAAGGCCTTGCATGCTGTCATTAAAACTTGTTTGTAATTCTCAGGGAAGAAGCCAATAATCCTGGGAACACATTGTTTGTTACTGGCCTGTCGTCTAGAGTCACTGAGAGGGATCTTAAGGATCACTTTGGCAAGGAAGGGAAAGTAAGTTGACCAATATTGGCACCGATATATATTTATACGTATTTATGCGTATTAATTTTACTTCTCTGGAATGGATGGGGATCATTACCTGAATCATTATCTGAAGTGGTAATTTATATTGATTTTGTACATCTCAGGTGAGCTCTGTGTTTCTGGTTGTGGAACCAAGGACCCAAATCTCCCGAGGCTTTGCTTTTGTGACCATGAGTTCTCTTGAGGATGCTGAGCGTTGCATCAAATACCTGAACCAGTCGGTCCTTGAGGGTCGTTACATAACTGTTGAAAAGGTATTGTCTCTGGATTGTTTTCACCTGTTAATAACGTGATGGGTACTGGATTGCTTGGCTGTGATTTTTAACTTTGCAGTTTTTTGGTTACATTCAGACTACATTGCATCAGCTTTGTTGGCAGCAATCAATGATGATGAGTTCATCCATCTCAACTTTTGACAAACAGCTTGATCAAATGGCCAGCTAAACAAATTTCTCATGCATCTGATCAACTAAACATAGCAAATTATGCCCACCAACAACTAAACAACCTCTGTTCTCATCATCAACTGTGACAACTAATCAACGGATATTTTCAACAATTCTAATCAAGCACTTGTGGTATTCCAAACTGATGTTGCTTCTCAGTGCTTTTTCAATCTCTTTGCTTGATATGGTTCTAGCTGCAATTCCTTAAAGCTGAAAATTTGTTTTGTTATGTTTATTATCCTTTGCTTTTATCCCTATGCACCCCCTCCAAAATATGTTATCCACAGGGTAGGTATAAATGTTTCATCGGAGTATAATTTAGACAATGTAAAGGGGTTCAATTTTGTTTCCAGTCAAAGCGGAAACGCCCAAGGACTCCCACACCTGGAAATTACCTCGGGTTGAACAAAAGAGAAGGTAACTGTTTTCTTATGTCCAGTTACTGTCAACTATTCAAATACATTAGAGATTCTGCTTTGTAATTGTGCTGAAATGCTCACTTATGTGGTAGGATTCCGTGGGGACCGTGGTCGAAGCCGTGGTGGCTATGGAAGAGATGAATATGAGTACAGAAGATCTCCTCCAAGGCGTTCACCGCCGCCTTATCGTGGAAGCCGTGGGTATTCTCCTCGACGTTCTCCCCCCTATGCTAGGTCAAGGAGGGAGAGATCAAGGTCATACTCTCCTTATGACAGCGGTTATGGCCGTCGCTCTGGTGCATATGGCAGATAATATGCTTGTGTATGTGATTGCTTCGTGCTTGCTCTTTCAGTTGCGGAACTTTACACCGGGTTTGTTTGAGAACTACCTCTTTTGTTTGACATGGCTTTCCAAGTTTTATTATACTAGAAAAAACATATAGTATGATTGAAGTAAGTCTTCTACTTGGTAGTGTAGTTGCTGAACCTTTGTAGGTTTCATTTGGTGAAACTCATGGGTCAAAAGTCAAAACTATTGTGCAAAAGCCCAGTGGCTTGTCTAAATTAGTTCATCAGGTTTTTTTTCTTCTGTCATTTGTGCAAATGGGTTTGGTTTGAAAGTGCCAAAAATGAGAAGCATTGATTGCTCTGTTAGAGGACCAAAGGGACAGTGATTCTTTTCCGACCAAAAAAAAAAAGGGACAGTGATTCTCTAGTATAAGGTGTAGTTTTACTACGGTATTGAAATTTGAAATGCATGGGGGTGGTGATGGGTAAAAAAGGGTAGTTTTCAGAGGAAGTGGAGGTAGTAATAAATGAAGTCTGGGTGGGTGGGGAGTAAATATTGCAAGGAATCTATGTCTGGACTGCAAAAAAATGCCATTGGCAGAAAGGCAAGTCTCTTGCCCTATCAGGTGTTAAGTTTGTTTTATCAAGGATGCCAGAAAGAGTCCACAACGCTACGCAATTCAACAGGAGACTTAACAGCAGTGCTAATGAGAAAAGGGAAATGCTGAACTATTTACGTTGTGATAGGTCTTTTTAGAGGTTTGCACGTCATAATAACACAACGATAAATTGATCTGAAAGTAATTCACAAGATTTCACTGATCGACGACATTCTCCTACCCCTTGAGGTAGCGTTTTATTAATAATTTTAAAAAATGGCTAAGTAGTTCGCACGTGGAGATAGTCTGACCTCTTACATCATCCATAATGCATAAATAAATCCCCTCCGGTGGGCACTCATTACATGAAAACCGAGCAGAAAAGAGAAAGCAATCGACGCAAGGACCAAACCACGCTCTAAAAAAGGCCAAAAATGCTAATTAAAATTCAACTGTAAGGTGCTTAATGTTATTTATACATCAAAGGATTCAGAGCTAGGCAGAATTAGAGCAGCAAACACCGTATACATTAAGCTAGTTTCCTCGAGCTAGCATCACAGACTATCAGTAATTTTCTTATTTGAACCACGTACATGAAAATAAAGACATATATATATAAGCAAAAGAGATGAAAGACTTGAGCAGACCTGGCCTTATGAACCCTCTTGACTTGTGGGAGAAGTAACATAGGATCGATCGATCGATTATGAACGAGCACTAAGATATTGACACGGCTCAATCAAAGACGAAGGCTACGTACGTACCAAGATTCAAAGACAAAAGATACTCACGACGAAGCAAGTCTTTGTATTTTCTTGGTAAATACTTCATCTCTGAGTGAACCGGGCCAACATCATAATAGCTCATCCACGTACGTTGTGATTAGGGCACATTTTTGTTGCATTACACGAATTGAAAAATGAGCTGAAAAAATGGAATTTAGCTAGCTGACAATGTGATTACTAAGATGGAGTGCTTACTGCTTAGACACAAGAGAAGATGTTGAGAGAAATGAGGAATGTGGAATGTGTTGTAATGGCCAGAGATCATATTTATGGAGCTAGCAAGCGAAAGAGAGAATTAAACTGCATTTATTCTACTACCAAACTCAACACAAATTTAGTAGTGCATTTATTTTTCACTCATATGTATATGTCGTCCATCCAACCGTTGCTTAGTGATGATCCCATGCACCTATATATATCAACGGTACGTAATTCATGTATAGGATTAGTACAATTAGGATTATGTGATCTGAATAATTTATACTCCGTATATATTTTTTTTAGTTAATGAAAGGATAGTTAAAATTATGAGTTTGAGTAAATTAACTCATGCAAAGTTTCTAACATGTTTCATTTTTTTTTGGGTCGAATTCTAACATGTTAAACTAGTAAATGAAAAAACGATTTTTCTAACCTAACCGATAATAAATAAATAAAGAACGAGAACAGCAATCACCGAAGGCGTTATTATTTTTTTAGACGACCAAATGATCTAGGGGAGTTAATTAGTACTTAAGATTAAAAAATTAAACAAATCTAACTAGTATAGATTAATAGATATACATATTGGCAATTCGAAAAGAAAATAAACACGGACTTGGGGCATTGAGTGTAAAATTCAGCTCCATTAATTCAACCTTGGTAAGCTCCATTAAACTTCTTGAAGCACCCATCGTGGAAAGTCAGTCATCCATGAGCCTGAGAACCAATAGGATCTAAGGGACACATAGAGGGGATATCATATGGGGACAGAGGATCTCGTCGTTGAATCGTTGCCCTCAAACTTTTTGTGAGCTCAGTTAATGCGGAATTCAGGCATATATTTTTTTTTAATGCTATTAATATTATGAATAAATTATTTTTTGTAATTTAGTTTGAATATCTCTCTCTATTTACTCTCATTAGTCATTACTCGCTAGTAGTCACTATTACTAAATTAAAAGATATCAAAAATATATTTTTTCCCCCCCAAATTTATCTAAATATACACTTAGTATATTAGAATGGAGGAGGAGAGATTAGAACATAGTATAAACTAATGTCATGAACATCATCCTAAAATCATTTGATAATAAGTTGTGAGAATCGGGATCCTTGGATCGGATCGGAAGGGGGTAGCAGGATCGGATCGTAGAATCGGATCGTTAGGATCGTAAGATCCTACATTATAACTAAAATATATACGATAACCTAAAATATTGTATATTTTCTTATATATAAACTCTGAAATTTTATAAACATAAATGATTTGACGAGTAAGTATATTTTAAGATGAATCGGGTTAATAATTTAATGGAAAAGAGACATAAACTTTGAGCTTAGTAATAATACTAGCAGATGACCCGTACCTTGTACGGGGTGTTATTTATTTATTTTTTTGTTTTGAGTATGAATTTACTATAAAAATTACAAATATATATATTCTTATGTATACTTTGTTTTAAAATGACGCTTATTTTTTGCATTATAAAATGACATAATAAATATATTTTATTTTATATTTACTTTTTATACATACATAAATATATATATATAAATAATTGAGGAAGAATGAAATTAGATAAGATGCATTACCACATTTTATTAACAATTGATACAAATATTTGGCATTTAAATTAAATTATGTAAACCAACTTAATAATAAAATAATAAGTTTAAATACAATTTGGATAAAAAATTCTATATTAAATATATAGATAATATTTAATAAGTTAAATATAAAACCAAATTATCTCGTAAATATGTTATTGTTTTCTGAAAAAATAATTAAATAATAAATATATAAATATGTAATGAAAATGTGAACGAATTATTATCTTAATTAAGAAATATATTGTTTTTCTAAAGTGTAACAATATGCAATATTAGTGATATATATGTTAAATATAACATCTACTTTTTTATTGATATTTTAATATGATATAATAGTAAAAATGTATTTAATATATTATTTTAATAGAATGAATATTGGTCTTAAATATAGTGGTAGAATTTGCTACCGTTGATGATTTAGAAAAATACCATAATAAAATTACGAAAAATAATTTAAATTTAATATGAAATTTAATTAAATGGGTAAAATATTATGATTATGATTTATAGATTGTGACAAAAAAATACTATTTAAATAAAAGGTTTATGATAGATCTATGTATTAATTAAATGTGTATGATGATAAGATAGAGATTTATATATTTGGATAGAATTATTAATTAAACAACACAAATTCTAATATAGAACTATCATTTTAATTAAAGATCTATAAGATTATGATAAAATCAAGATTTATTAAGATAGATTTTTAAAAGGGGGTGATGTGGCGCAATATGGTGGCAGAATTTGCTTCCGCTTTAGTATATAGTAATAGATATAAATATAATAGTGATTGTTTGGGATCGTAAGAATCGCTTGTAGGATCGTTAGAATCGTTGTAAAATCGTTAGAGTCGTGTGTAAAATCAAAATCCAACTAGAATTTTATGTTAAATCATTTAAGATCCTAGTTTAATAAGATCCTATTTAGAATCGTGGATCGATTTATGACTTTTGGGTCGTAGAATCGTTGGAATCGTAGGATCGAGTCGGAATTCTGATAACATTTTACTAATGTACTTAATTATATGATAGATATTTTATATTATAACTGGACATATACACCCGGCGTTGCTCGGGTCGGTAGTTCAATATTAATTTGTATGGTTTTTGTCGTATGTTTATGTGGTTAGGGTTTAAATACGATAAAAGGGGTCGTTTGAATGCAGTTCAATAGGAAACACTACAGTTGAAATAAAATGCTTTTGTTGGATTGTAGGTATAGTTGTCAAAACTTAACCCAACTCGACAACCCAACCCGTCCGGAAATTTATGAACTGAAACCCGAATTATAATTTTTGGGTTAAAATGCAACTCGACTAGTTTGACCCAATCCGTAATGTCTTGAAACCCGGGACCCATTTGATCGACTCATGTTTAACATATAAATATATATGAGGTTAGATAAAATATTTTATTTTTATTATTAAATTAAATTCATAAAATCATTTTAAGTAATAGGTGAAAAATAAATTTAATAAGATAATATATAGTCTTAAATAAACTAATAATAGCAATAACATATTACATCGAACATAATACACCTTAATTGGAAGAAAATCTATTCATGAAATTTAATGGAAAAGAATTCAAATTTACATCTAAGTTAGATTAGATAGATGGGATATAAATTTAATAAGATAATATATAGTCTTAAAGAATAGTTATTATTTTATAAACTAATAATAGTAAACATATTACATTATTCATAATACAACTTAATTGAAAGAAATCAATTCTAAGACATTTAATGGCAAAATATCCAACTTTACAGATAAATAGGACAAATAAAATAAATAATGACATAGCAACATATATAATATATGTAATATGAAGGAGTAAATTGGAATGATGACAATTAATGCCAAAACATTCCAACTTTATAAGTAGGTAAGATTCCCAAAGTGAGATAACCCTTTAATCTTAACAAGTGATTTTAAAGGTGGCTTACCCTCTTTCATTTAGTGTTTTAATTAGTATTAATCCCGTGCCTTGAAGACACGAATTTGATTTAACTAAAATCTTAGTTTAAATTTTATATAAAGTTTTTCAAAAGAATAATTTGATCTAAAATCCTGTATTAATGGTTTGTTTCTTATGGGATTTATTTTAATGATATATAACTAAATAAAAAATGTATTTATTGAAAATTATAAATAGCGGATTTTCATTATGTTTATAATTTTGGATAATACTTTTTAAGATTTAGATAGATTTATTATATGTGCAATTTAATGTGGGGTATACAATGAAATTCCAACCAATTAAACTAATTAAATTGTTTTAATAAAGATAAGTGATGCGGTTCAATGAGAATTAGACAGATGTCGTTCTAAATATTATTTTTAACCTCCGCTTTAGTATATAATTATGATTATGATTATGATGATTTAATGTCACAGGTTTAGATTAAAAAAGAGAGAAAGTTAAAAGTTCACATTTAATTTACCTTTGTCCCTTTACTTTATGGACACAAAACATGTGTATCTCGAAAAGATGAAAGTGTGAAGGGATTGCAAACAATTAATACGTACCCATGCATAAAAGAAAATAAGATGCATTGAGAAAAAATGGGAAAGACAAGTGCATTAATTGCAAAAGAGAGAAAGGGAATCAAAATCAACTATGCTTTGTGCATGTTGCCCTCTTCATGGAGAAAGCAAGAGAGTAAGACAAAAATTAATTGCAAAGGGAATCTCATCAGAGACAGACGCAGACACAGACGTAGACATCATACTAACATAGAGAAAGAGGAACGAGAGGATTCAAACTCCAAGCAATGGGAAGCAAACAGCATTTTTGTCCAATGGCGTTTTCCCACTTCTTAACATTTATAACTACTTTCTTGTGCTCAAATACGATTTCACCGTTATGTGGACTGAAATCAAACCTAGGTATAATGTTTTGTTTCATTACTTATCGTTTTCGCATTTGGTATACTTTGACCATGTGTAATTTTACATAACAAGAGAGATTTGAACTCCTGAGATCCTTGTTGTGGCTCAGAAGTGTCATTAATTGGGTCGGACTAAGTGGTCAAGTGGTTGTCGGCTTGTCGCCGTGGAGTCACTACCTTAGTAGATGGGGGCGGACTAGTGATTACGTAACTCGCGTTTCATCGTAGGTTATGAATTTCTTGTTCTTATTAAAAATATATATTTAAGGACCAAAATGATGAAATGCTTCCGAGTAAATATATTCTTTTCCGCGCCTTATCAAGTTGCTTTCAAGCTCCAACAGGCGTTCCATCCTCTCTCTTTATCTCTGAGATGAGCTTCGGAATCGAAACTACCAACCGCGGGTTGTGGTAATGATCGATGTCATCAAATATCAATGCGCTAGTATAACTAGCGGGACTTGATTTTGTCAAATCATTTTTGGTTTCAAATTCCAATAAATTTATATATGATATATCATATCATCGGTTTATCGATTCACGGGACTCGCATTCATAATTTACCATTTTTCCATGCAATATGTACTAAGCAAAAACGAAGGCGCCAAGTTGGGTTGCACTGATAGAACATATTGTTCGTATTGTTTATAGTATCCCATAACAGTCGATTTTAGGTTTTTTTTCTTTTCTTGTTGGTCGAAGGAGAGACGACACTCTCCAAGCCCTCGAGGGGCGTTTTATTAATAGTTAAAAAAAAGGCTCAATAGTCCTCAAGCGGGATAGCCCGACCCCTTACATAATTATTTAGAGATTAAAAATCCTATTGGGAGGGGCAAACAATATATGGAGACCTAAAGGAAAACTAAACGCATAAGAAGTGAGGTAATCTGCAACGGTATTTGCCGAACAGAACACACGACGAAATTGGATACTTCAATCCCTAGTAAAAAAGCCTTGACAACTAGACACAAGGCTCTATAGAGGATACTTTCGCTTCACCCCGGAGTTTAAGATTTTTTTTTTTTGGGTCAACGGAGTTTAAGAATTGAATAACAGTTGAGAAGAATCTAGACTTTGTAGCTATAGCCAATTTGTGACTTTAAATAAGATATATGAAACGGTCAAGTGAAGTTTAAAGAGGGCGGCAAGCAAACCATTATGTGTAGAGGAAAAAGTGGTCTGTTGTAAAAAGTCCAGCAAATTAATCATGTTGAACACCCCCTTAATTTTCTCGGTTCGAGAGATTGGGCCGGTTGGACTGGTTTACTTATCTGTTAGGCCCATATAACGGCCCAAAGTGTATTTTGAACTTTAATTTGACAAAAATCACAACACCTATACATTATAAAGTCACAGAGAAAAGTACTCTAATTTGGAAAAATCACAACACCTATACATTATAAAGGCGATTTTCTCAAGGGCTTTGCTCTCAAAACTCAAGGAGATTCGGCTTTTGCTGCGGAAGCTGTTGGCTTGTATCAAGGCCTGATGATTGCTAAACAAATGAAGATCACAAAATTGGAGGTGGAATTAGATGCTCGTGAAGTCATTTAAGCTGTCACTGCTGAGGTTCCGGTCCCCAACCTTAACTGGAACATCATCTCAAAGTGTAGAGAGCTGATTGCTTATGAAGGGTGGGAGATCAACATCAAACACATTACTAGGACAGCAAACCACACTGCTGATTGGATGGCCAAATTTGCTAGCAATTGTATGGGGGATTTTATTCTGTTTGAAAACCCTCCTGAAGGGTTAATTCCTTTGCTTGACATTGATAAGTGGATTAGTGATGGGATGTAAGCTATTTTCATTATTAATTAAATAAGTGGGATAGCCCCTCCTTTGATGACAAAAAAAATGAGTTCGATCATTGCCATATATATGGTTCCTGGTGACTCCTTGCGACTGAGAAATTTTACGGCATTTCGTCGCACTTTCCAAATGTTGATCGGTTCCTCGACCACTCGTATATGCTGTGTTCGTTTTTCACTCGTCGGCTTTTAGGCCATATGAATTCCATCCTCGAATATCTTTATAGTTTCATGTTAGTTAGTTAGTTTTCTCATCTACTCCATTTTTCTTGCATTATGTAATCTTCTCATGCCGGGTTGTCCAACTACTGAGCTTCTCGCTCTCTTTATTTACCATTCTTGTAAATACGGGCGTACGTAATTAAGAGGTATATACACGGCTTGATTATTTGCGATGTGTCGTGACTTATTCATAGAGCCAAGGGAAATAGTTGTGATTTAGGGTGGTTGTGAAAACACGATTATAATCGAGTTGAGCAAGAGTACATCAACATTACGTTTAGAGCTGGCCTTGTGCAAATGAACTTCGTACCATGTATGATTTTGGTAAAGTTGGGTGAGACACCCGCCCGTACATCCCTAACCATATACACACATCTGTGAGGTCGAAATCCGTAGCTTTCGATACATGACCGTATAGTTAAGATAAATGGTAATTAAACCTTAGAAGCAACAAATTTAACGTTAGCTACAAATCCCACAAAATGTGGATAACATCGTTTTAACGTTAAAGTATTATTAAGATTTGAACTTAGGCTAGAAGTTTCCTGGATGTGATTAAGTGCTAATAGCTGTAGTACGTCTGTATTCTGTCATCTCTATATATAGACATGTGTGATCCACAAATGCGTACTTGGACGCTCCTAATTGTGATTAGGTGTCGAAAGTACGTACCAACCCTCCCGTAAAACGATAATGGGCGTTGCTTTCTTTGACGCTAAACATTTCCTAGTCCAATATCGAATTATCAAATACTCCCTCCGTTTCACAATAAGTGTCGTTTTAGCACTTAAAATTTGTTTCATAATATGTGTCGTTTTAGGTTTTCAAAAAGATTTATTAGGGGTAATAATGATAATTTTTATTGGAATGTGTATTTGTTGACTAAAGTTGTTCATTCATTGGCCAAAAAAATGTAATGAGTGGTAAGATTAAGAAAAAGTTGTATGTTTTGAAGTGAATGATTGTTTTTCTTAAAAACTGTGTTGAGAGCTAAAACGACACTTATTGTGAAACGGAGGGAGTAGTGTATTAGGTAAGGGAAAGTATAAAATAATGACTTCCAATCCTCGATTGGAACACACAAATACGACACGGACGCCACGTACGTAAACTACAACTAAAAAAGGTTTCTCGAGCCCGTAAAATTAGCGGGAAAAGAGAGAAATGTAATTGGGCCGTGAAGAATAGAATAAACGGTTATTGGGCCGGTGGGCCCACATTGAGGATAGCGTGCGTGGAAGCGTATGATTGGCGGCGGTGAGCGCCATCTAGTGCGCATAATGTGGTCCGGTACGGGTGCCGTTGAACCACAAGTGGGGCCCGCCACTTGCGCCGCTTCTTTTGAACTGAATCCACTTTTGTCGTTACTGGTAGGAGAGGCGTGGGCGCACGGTGGCTGAATCTCGGTTAACCGTCGTTCGGTCAAATAAAATTCCAACGAATTATTTTTCTGTACGGTTAACGAAACGGTGAAACTTGGCTTATTTATCGATGACTATTTTTGGGAACATTTCTTAAGTTCAATGTCATCTCCCATAATAAATTTTATCATTTGGTATAGATTTATGCACACTTTGTGGTTTATAAAATGGTAGCATCATTATGTAATGACTTGTTTGATATCGTTATTAAAGATGATGCCATCATATTATTGTATTTTATATCAATGTATATCAAGATGAAGTATAAGTGATCAATACCATTATTGTGATTAATATGGATAGTAAGATAGAAGTGTATGAACATGAATAGTATCGAGTATATGAGATGATGTTCCTTGTATTAAATCAATATCAAACATCATATGTTCAATAAAAAAGATCCCACAACATACATATGGATCATATTCAAACCTACAATACCGTTATCAAATGGACTCTAGTCTAATCTCAAGGGGTTGGTCTAGTGGAGCATGACAGGGTATCGGTCTGACAAGTCGTAGGTTCGATCCCCCTAGTCTTCTTGAGGTGAGGCATATGTAAATCCCCTTGTAAGAGCTCTTTGAGCCCTTGGGTCTTCCCTGACCTTGGACTGGGGCACCATCAATCACCCTAAATTTTTTTGACCAAAAAAAAAAAAATGGACTCTAGTCTACGACAAAATGTTTTTTTCCCCTTGTGCTAAGAAACTCATACAGACAACAGTTGAACCTATAGACACCTTCCCTAATATTCTTGATGTCTCCTGTTACTACTTATGTACACTTCCTCCTAATTTAAGTAGCACTTTTTATTAGGAGGATAACTTCTTTTTTTGAGAGATAAACTGATAGTGTACAACTTCTATTTTTAGAATAAAGATCACTCTACTATCAGACAAGCAAACGAAAATTATACTCCGTATACAGTAGGTTGCATTTTGTTCCGGTCTTTGATTGGATCAAAGGTACAATTCATCAAATTCACGACAGCAAACTGAAAGCTCCGTTGTCAACGTAACGTGGCGTGACGTTCTGGTTGACTACTGAAATCCTGACACGTGGAGGAGACACAGATATACACTGGTATTTTTTCTTTTTCATTTTGGCTGATTCACCATAGTTTTGGTTTTGTTACATCTGGTTGGACTCGGATGGTAATACTTCACTTTGACAGATAAGTCATCCAAGGTAAATTTTTTGCGTTTAATGTCAAGTGTGCAATCTACGGTAAATAGGCAAGATAAATCTACGGTAAATCAAGGGACAAACAAGGGAAAAAGGAAAAAAAAAAAACAAAGGGCGGTGGTGTGGAACGAGAAGCTCGAGGGAGCCTACCTGACATAGGGGACCAATTTGAATTCTATACTGTTCCGATGCTTACACTTTTATTTTATTTTATCACTATACTTTTTGAATACGTGGTTTACATCTAGCGTCCACACTCAGTCTTGAACCTCGACATCAATTTGTAATTGGCAACTAACGTGGTAGGTTTTTCTAGATTAACCAGTAACTACTATTTTAATGCACGTTAAATGACCTTTTCGGGATTTATAATTCCCTCCAAATCCCAGTCACTGTCGTTTGCAGCTTACTCTTAACTTGCAAGCTAATATCAAAAGAACTCGCTCACATGCAGCATCTTTCATCAACAACAATCCAACTTCGCTAGTTATTGTTATTCGTTCTTAACTTCTGTTGTCCTTGCGTTTTTGCTCGCTCTCCTTCCAATGGAAGGAATCAGAAGCCCTATCAGAAAATCTCCCAAGAGGGAGGAAGACCGACTGATTCTCCTCCAAAACCGGAACGATCCGATCTCCCAATCCTTCAGCTCCGATCCGGAGCTTCTCGTCAAAGTAGAGTCCGTCGCCGGAGAAAACAAAATCAGCAGAGATTCCAGCTACGACTTCCGAAACGACGCCGTTTCGCGCGCCGACCTCAACCCTAGGTTCGCCGCCGACGATAACGAAGACGATGACGGCGATAGCGTCGAGTTCGACTTCCCCAAGCACAAAGGTAAAGCCGAAGAAGTCGATTTGGAGAGCCAGAGCCAGAATCTGTCTCCGGTCTCCGAAAGCCCTAACGAGTACGGGAAAATCACGCCTAGGACCGCCTTCGAGAAGGTTCCGCCCAGAGAGAGCGAGCTCGTTCAGCGCCGCTCCACAGGCACCAATTCCGCCGGAGCTATTGCTCGGCCGGAGGAAGAGGTCCTCGCTTGTAGCGCGAACTCGTCGTTCCGGCGCAAATCGACGCTGTTGAAGACGAAGACGAAGTCCAGGCTGTTGGATCCGAAGGAGGACGGTGAGAGAAGATCGGGATGGCTCCGGAGATCCGGTTTGCTCCCAAACCCTAACCGAAACGACGAGAATTTTATCGAGGAAGACGATCCGTTTTTGGATGACGATTTCCCCGACGAATACAAGAAGATGAAGTTCAGCTGCTTCTCGGTAATCCAACTCTTGAGCTTGATTCTAATTGTAGCGGCCTTCGTCTGTAGTCTGGCGATTCCGTTTCTTAGGAACAAAACACTGTGGGGAATGCAGCTCTGGAAATGGGAATTGATGGTTTTAGTTCTGATTTGTGGCGGATTAGTCTCCGGATGGCTGATTCGGATTGTTGTGTTCTTCATTGAACGGAATTTCCTTCTTCGGAAACGCGTATTGTACTTCGTGTACGGGTTGAAAAGCTCGGTTCAGAACTGCCTCTGGCTAGGCTGGGTTCTTCTGGCATGGATTTTGATCCTTGATCAGAAAGTTGAGAAGGAAACACACAGCAAATACTTGCCTTATGTTACAAAGATCTTGGTGTGTTTTTTGGTTGGGACGATCATTTGGCTGTTCAAGACCTTGTTGGTGAAGGTTCTCGCAATGTCGTTCCATGTGAGCGCGTTTTTCGACCGGATTCAAGACGCCTTGTTCAACCAGTACGTGATTGAGTCCCTCTCTGGCCCTCCGGCGATTGAGATCCAGAGGATTAATGAGGAAGAAGAGAGAGTTGTGTCTGAAGTTGAGAAGCTTCAAAATGCAGGGGCACATGTTCCGGCTGATTTGAGGGCGAATTGTATGCCGAATAGTGGAGTGCAGAAGGGCTCTCAAGTGATTGGAAAGAGCCCGAGGGTTTCGACCCCGTTGTCAGGGAAAGTAGATGCTGGGATAACGATTGATAGGCTGCATAGGCTCAATCAGAAGAATGTTTCAGCTTGGAATATGAAGAGGTTGATGAACACGGTGAGGAAAGGGGTTCTGTCAACTCTGGATGATGAGCTTGTAGAAGCTAACATGGAGGATGAGACTTCGATGCAAATTAGAAGCGAAAAGCAAGCGAAATCTGCTGCCAAGAGGATTTTTAACAATGTTGCTAGGCCTGGGTTAAAGTAATTCAAATATGTACTTCGTACTCAATATTGGTTATTTTTGTCCGTCATTGTTTGTCTAACTTTGCATTTTCAATCTTTGTTTGCAGACACATTTATGAGGAAGATCTGATGAGATTCATGAGAGACGATGAAGCTTTGAAGGCAATGCACCTTTTTGAAGGATCTTCTGAGAACAAGGGAATCAGCAAAAGGGCACTTAAGAACTGGGTGGTAAGTGTCATTTGCCATTTTATTTTATTTTCCACTCGTTTTAATCTGAGACCAAAATTTGTTGATTGTTGCTGATTTGCAAATTGGTATCCATATTAGGTAACTGTTTCATTGCATGATTAGATCTATGTTTTCTTACAGTGGTTATACAAGTCATTTCTTCCACCTGTTTCACATTGTGAGTGTTTTAGATGTGAAGTTCACTATATTATTTTCCCAGGTTAATGTGTTCAGAGAAAGAAGAGCTCTTGCACTCTCCCTTAATGATACTAAAACAGCTGTGAACAAGTTGCACCATCTCTTAAATGCTCTAGTCGGTTTTGGTATAGTGATCATCTGGCTTATGATCCTCGGTGTTCCTATTAGCCATTTTCTGGTCCTCATTAGCTCACAGCTGCTGCTTTTGACATTTATCTTTGGAAACACCTTCAAGACAACGTTTGAAGCCATCATATTCCTCTTTGTCATGCATCCATACGATGTAGGTGACCGTTGTGAAATAGATGAAGTCCAGGTAAAACTTTTAATACAGAAAGTTCAAGGGTGTCTTGCTGTTAACTTCTTAATTACTAAAACAATAATGGATCTGCAGATGATTGTGGAGGAGATGAATATATTAACCACAGTGTTTCTTAGATACGACAACCAAAAAATTATCTACCCAAACAGCGTTCTTGCCACCAAGCCCATCAGTAATTACTACAGGAGTCCCGATATGGGAGATGCAATTGACTTCTGTGTGCACATATCCACTCCAGTTGAGAAGATTGCAATTATGAAAGAGAGAATCACAAGGCAAGCTCAATGTCTTACTTATCATTTTTAACCTTGTCTTTCCTTATTTCTTACCATATCTCTAATGATTGGTTGTTTATCCTGAATTCCTGAGTATTTTTCATGGCTTCAAATGCAGGTATGTTGACAATAAGAAGGATCATTGGTATCCATCACCAATGATAGTGATGAGAGATGTAGAAGACATGAACCGGTTGAAGTTCTCGATCTGGCTTTCGCACACGATGAATCATCAGGACATGGGAGAGCGGTGGGCGAGAAGAGCGCTTTTGGTTGAAGAGATGATCAAGATTTTCAGGGATCTTGACATTGAATACCGAATGCTCCCGATGGATGTTAACGTTCGGACACTGCCAAGCTTGGTCTCTGACAGGCTTCCTTCAAACTGGTCCATTTGTAGCAAATGAAGCATACAGAGTTACAAAACCCCATAGGGGTTGATATAGTGTCATAGTTAAGGATGTAAAAGTAGGAATGATGTGGTTGTGGTATTTGTTTTTGGCTATTGAGAGGCACATTGGGAGCAAATCTTGTACAGATGCGGGAATAACGTGAACAATGTAGCTCTATGTCGTGTGGATCATCGATGGAATGCGGTGCACGCATCGAGGCTAGTGCCAACTTGCTAGTTATGATCAGCAAGGAACCATCACACCTTGAGAGCATCTTACAATCTACAACAGTTGTAGGTTGCTCTGTTTGTGTATGAATCAACGTTGATATCCGTTTTGTTACTTGGATGAGACGAATAATGAAAGTAACGCTAGTGCTTCCAACAATCTAAGTGGTCCATGGGCGCTCAAACTTTCTATTTGCTACTAATTGTTCACTATGCAAAAAGCTGACCCCTGCTCACCAATGACTTGATTAATATGCATTAATATGCTAAGGTGAGAAAGATAAAGCGTTAAGACTTGGTTACCAATGACTTGATTAGTCTGGCAAGGTGACAAAGATAAAGCATTAAGACTTGATTAGTAGGGCTTTACCGAAGCCGAAGCTAAGGAGCCCTTCCAGAAATTCTCGACGGCCCAAGACGAAGCCCAGGCCGAAGAGGGGGTTTGGAAATAGTTTTCAACCAGCAATTGACGCGCCTCGGTTATTACCTCATTAGCTGCGTCATTGCCCCAAGCGCAAAGTTACTTATCTCAACATTTCGCCTTCCTTTATATAATCCCGCCTACTCTGTTTCATGTATCCTTTATTCGATGTGGGACAAACAAAGCCACCACCACCTACTGCAAATGTTTCCCCAACATCCTTGACTATCACTTCTGGCTTCTTCGGACGAGCGACGCCGTTTTGGTCTCCTCCTCCTTCTCGCATCGTGCTACATATCATCCACCCATGGCCAAATGGTTTATGTTACCGGGTCAGATCGGGTCGGATTCAGATTTAATTTTATCATTTTTCCCCCGAATGTCAGTCGGTTCGAGTCGGTTCTCGAGTCGGGTAGTTCGGTGGGTTATTTCAGATCGGGTTTTCCTTTACCAGCTTACCATTTCTATAACTAAATAACTTTTTAGATTATATAAAAGTGAATTTTAGTTTTTTTATTTTCTATATGGGATCCCGAGTTCATCCATTGGAGAAATCATTTTGAAACTGATGGAATAGCCAAGTAAGCTTGAGATATATACATACATAAAGAGTTTGAATTGCTTGCATCTATACAATCCAATATTCCAATCACAAATTTCGGGCCACAACCACAATTATTTATTTGAGTTAAACCAGGTCCAAACTTTAGTGGTGTCGGGTCGGGTCGGGTCTCCTCAAATCTCTGCCTACTAAACAAGCAAGTACTACTGTACTAGTGCTTAAAATCAAGGCACATTAAAAAAAAAAGAATCCATTAATCTTGCTCCACAAAGCCAATCGAAATGGCTTTCCAAGAGACTTGGCAAGGGTTAAGTTTGTAGCACCAAAACTTGTGCCTTGCCAAGTCTCCTGCAAAGCCAATTTTCTAAACCAAACTTGGAGCTTTCTTAATGGTCGATATTTATACACATAATAACGTAACACATTGTCCTCTTCTTGTAAGTTAACATGACTCGATCAACTACACGTCGTTGCCTTTGGATTTGAAAGGATGCTTGTTTGTCAAGGAGAAGTACCTGAACAAGGAGCTCGATCTCTTCAACAACGGTCGGTTTCGATCGATCTCCTATCGAGATCCTTGATCCTGTACTTCTCTCTGACAAAACAAGCAAGCATGCAAGGAACAATGACCTCCTTCTTCTTCTTCCTTCTCGTTTCTTCTTCTTATGTGTTTTTGTGATCTTTTTCTGAGGTCTCAAAGATTCGGAAAAGTGGTGGGTCAAGACTTAAAAATAAACAATGTGGCGATTCTGGCGACATAGTAACCACATGACAACATTTTCTTGCGATGGAATCCACATGACAACATTATTTTAACACCGGTGAATATTTATGACGACATCCTTTCTTCATTTTTTTTGTCTCCCTATTAACGCTATCCACACATGTAACCTAATCAATCAAACTGCAATTGCCCAAAAATAATTTAAAAAACAGTACGTGCAAATCTTTCTACTATACCATATAAAGTTTGTGTATATGTCTAGCTGGTACGAATTGATCATACAAGTACTCCAATTGTCCTCTGCTTTAAACTTAAAAAAAAAATTAGGATTAGGGTTTTCACAGTTTGAAATCTAGAGAATTGTAAGCTTCGGATTGTCTTTATTTAAGGTCTCTAATAGTACACATACATTATGAAAAAATACTTAAAAACTAACTTCACGATTTTAATCTTGGTCGGAAAACTAACTTAACGATACATAGACATCAAGGGATGAAAAAAGTACACTTTGTATCAAAATCAATATGATTGAATTTGAATTTTGCGATATAAACCGTGCATGTGGTTTGATCAAAAAAAAAAAAAACCGTGCATATGTGTTGGCATTGAACTTTTGGCCTTCGTGATGTATCTACCGTACGCGTTAAACAAACTGAAAACACTAGCTAAATAGGCTTTCTAGGTAGCCAGGGGTCCGGTAAACCAAATCGATAAAAACTGTGGATTTTGGGAATGAAACCGGAACTGAATTGGCGGTTTCGGTTATTTCCCTGGTTCAGGTTTCGGTTTGTGGGTTTCCCGGCGGTTCCACTCGGAAAAACCGCAATCACTAGAAGCGAACCGCAATCACAACATCGTTATTTAAAAAAAAACGCTTCAAACTGAAATCGAAACCGGGTTGGAACCGGGAGAACCGGAACCGGCTACATCCCAGTCATGGTTTTGGATTCCCCGAAACTGGAAACCGTCAATTCCGAAACCGGACCCTGACTACGTCTAGAACCAAAAACAGATTGACTTTTTTTTGGTCGAAAACCGATGTACTTACTGTCACACGCATGCACTTATTCAACCAGAAGAAAAAGACCGTACACAAGAATTTGCATTATTATGTCGTTATAGTTAGGTAAGAATTGAAGCCAAACTTGACCAAGTGTCGACGATCGACGATGACTCTTCTTTCACCAACCAAGGTTCTTCGAAACCAAGCATATACCATTAACTATTCCACAGAAACGAAATCCTCGAATCCTATTTGCACTTTTCTATACCTAGCCATGGTCTCTTAATTTTTGCGTGGAATCTCAAAATGCACAGCAATCCTCGTAGCCCATATTCCCAAAGTAAGGAATATTGGCGACATTTTAACGTTACGATACACAAAACATAATTATAACACACCTTTTTTTTACGTACCCTTCTATAAAAAGGCAGCATTTCCCCCTCTCTTCTTCAAACCCAAACGACATCAAAATCCCATATACCTCTAAGAACAACAAATGGGCTCTCTCTCCTCCGTCGACACTCTGTTGGCCTACCCGAAACCGCGTCGAGACGACTCCATCATCGATGATTACCATGGTGTTTCGATCCATGACCCGTATCGATGGTGACTAGCTAGCTGTTACTAAATTAGTCTCATTTTTTTTCTTGGTGATTAGTTGTTATAATTTTTTTTTTTTTGTGTGTGTGTGTATTCAGGTTGGAAGATCCGGATTCGGATGAGAGCAAGGAGTTTGTGACGAGCCAAGTGGAGCTAACCGAGTCGGTTTTAAAGACTTGCGATGCGAGGGAGAGCATTCGAGAGCGGATAAAGGAGTCGTTCGATCACCCGCGTTACACTCCTCCGTTTAAGCGTGGGCTCAGATACTTCTACTTCCATAACACCGGCCTCCAACCTCAAGATGTTCTTTATGTTCAGGTTCCTTTCCTTTGTTCTGTTTTTTTCCTTCTATAAAAGTACAACAAGAAAAGAAACTTTAATGTCAATACACACTCAAAATAGATGCATGACAAGCCATTTTTCTTATGAAAAGGAGGGGTTGCTGGCTGGCCATAGTACAATATATGATCAATGAATGATGACATTTTTTTTGGTAGATGGGATGAATGATGCCATTGAAAAGAACTAGATTCATTATTTTTTTGCCACACTGCTCAATGAGCTGTTTTTAATTCTACTTCAAGGAAGAAAGACAAAAGGCCAACTTAAAACACAATCTGTACACATGACATGAATATAATATGAGTGACGTGACTTTTAAGTTGGCCTGTTTCTGCAGATGACCCTTTTTGTTACATCTCATTTGTAACAAAACAATTCATTGCAAAATTTGCCATTTGCTAAATTGAGACTTGAACTTATAAAATCACGTTTCTATTTCTAAATGTTATAGGATAGTTTGGATGGTAATCCAGAGATGTTGCTTGATCCAAACGAGCTCAGCCAGGACGGGACCGTCTCACTCAACATATGCTCGGTGAGCGAAAACGGCGAGTATTTGGCTTATGGCCTTAGCTCAAGCGGGAGCGACTGGATCACCATCAAAGTAATGCGTGTTAGCAACCGATCAGTTGAGCCCGATACAATATCATTGGTACGAATCTGAGCACTTTATGTAAGAAGACGCGCACATTTTCTTGCGAAACTCTCCTTAAATTGGCCTGTTAACCTTTTTAGAGTGCCTGTTGCAGGTCAAGTTTAGCTCTATTGCTTGGACACATGATACCAAAGGCTTCTTTTACAGCCGTTACTCTGCTCCCAAGTAAGCCCCAAAATTTACTTTTCCGTTAAAAGTATCTTTATGTTCAAATTTATCCTGAATTTTTGTCTGATTTGTACAGAGAAGGGGAGACTTCAGATGGAACTGAAACAAATGTTAATCTTGATCATCAGTTGTATTACCATTTTCTTGGTACAGATCAATCTGAGGACATTTTATGTTGGAGAGATCCTAAGAATCCCAAATACATTTACAGCGCTGCTGTAACAGAAGATGGCAAGGTAAAAAATATTGAAAAATAAGAAAATAACATTAGTACTTAGCTTTGATGCTACACCAATTTGAATTAACATTGTTCTTGTATGTTATGTGGTCTTTCAGTATGTGATGTTATACATTGAAGAAGGCTGTGAAGTGAACAAAAAGATCTACTACTTGGACTTATCTTCTCTACCCAACGGTCTAAGCGACGCTCGTTACAGCAACCAAACACTCCCTTTCACAAAATTCATTGACAAGTTTGAGGCCAGCTACAATGTAGTTTCCAATGATGACAACATCTTTACCTTTCTAACCAACAAGGACGCGCCGAAATATAAGCTTGCTCGAGTTGATCTTAATTCGCCTAATGTTTGGCATGATGTGATTCATGAGCATGAGAAGGATGTTTTAATGTCAGCTCACGCGATTAACCGAGATAAGTTGCTTGTGAGGTACTTGAGTGATGTAAAGTATGTATTGCAAGTGAGGGACCTGGATACCGGGTCTTTTATTCATCGGTTGCCCGTTGAGATTGGCACGATTCATGGGATTTCGACAAGGCGTAAGGAGAGTGTGGTGTTTGTAGGCTTTTCTAGCTTTTTGACTCCAGGGATTATATATCATTGCGACCTGAGAACTCACATTCCTGAAATGAAGATGTTTAGAGAGATCGCTGTTCCTAACTTTGATCGCACGCAGTTTCGTGTTGACCAGGTAAAATTCTTCATTCTCTATAACCTTTCTCAAGTATTGATCATGGAAAGGACTTTCCATTGTCTGTTTAGGCCTTGTTTGCCTACTATCCAGTTTGGATGCACAAAATATGTTGTATAAAACAATAAAACATGTATTATGCAATATAATGCTCATTTTTAGCTTATTGAATCAAATTGGCAGGCTTTTGTTCCAAGTAAAGATGGAACCAAGGTTCCAATCTTCATTGTTGCAAGAAAGGATGTTGTTCTAGATGGATCACACCCATGTCTATTATATGGCTATGGAGGATTCAGTGTAAGCGTTACGCCATCGTTCAGTGTCAGCCGTGTAGTCCTTTTAAAGCACTTGGACATGGTTTTCACAATTGCCAACATTCGAGGCGGTGGTGAGTATGGCGAGGAGTGGCACAAATCTGGCTCCCTTGCAAAAAAACAGAACTGCTTTGATGACTTCATCGCTGCAGCCGAGTATCTGATTTCAACCGGCTACACTCAGCCAAGAAAGCTTTGCATTGAAGGCGGTAGCAATGGCGGACTCCTCGTTGGAGCTTGCATCAATCAGGTAGTTATTTTACATAATTTGTCGCGTCTAGTCTTTCGTTTTCCATGTTGAACTAATCGTCTCGGTTGAACCTGTGCGGTTGTGGCAGAGACCGGAACTTTTCGGGTGTGCTCTGGCTCATGTTGGTGTCATGGACATGCTTCGGTTCCACAAGTTCACCATAGGCCATGCTTGGACTTGTGATTTTGGATGTTCTGATAAGGAGGAGGAATTTAAGTGGCTAATCAAGTGAGTAATAATACATTGGTAGTCGAACACATAAGCTCAATGAAGTTTCATCCGAAAACCAATTCCGTTCGTTCTTTTTGTAGGTATTCGCCTTTGCATAATGTCAAGAGGCCATGGGAGCAGAAAGTTTCGCCTTGCACTAGCTTACAGTATCCGGCGACCATGCTTCTAACAGCCGATCACGATGATCGCGTTGTGCCACTTCACTCCCTCAAGCTCTTAGCAGTAAGATTTCACTTGAAAATACCTAATGCAACATAAGCCTTGTAACAAGAAAACTTGTTAGCACTGTCAATGTAGTTTTCTGATCTGAAACTGTCTTTTGTTGGCCTAGACTATGCAGCACGTGCTTTGCACCAGCGTCGAGAGGAGCCCACAGACGAACCCAATCATTGGTAGGATTGAAAGAAAGGCCGGGCATGGAGCTGGTCGCCCTACACAGAAGTTGGTGAGTTTTATGCATGTTTTGTAGCAATGAGCAAAAAATGATCACTTTGATACATTATGTTTCAAAAAGCTGACTAGTGAAAATCTTTTGCAGATTGATGAAGCAGCTGATAGATATGGTTTCATGGCCAAAATGTTGGATGCATTGTGGATAAAATAGAGGAGATTACAAAAAAAGGGGCCACGTGTTTGTATGTAGTTGGAAAAAGAGTTACGTTTACTTATGGTCAAGCTGTCATTGTTGATCAATTAATGTATGACAAATTCAGAATGGCTTCATTTAAAGGACAATCAAGGACTTGTTGTGAAGCTATTATGGGTTTGAGGATCGATGTCTAGCTCTTATCAATATAGATAAATCAGCAGGCTCCAAGAATGTCATAACTCAAGTTTCTGAATGAATCAAAGTAGATAGCAAATGGAATATTCAAGCACAACGTACAACAACAACATGTATCCAGGGAAATCCCGTGGATCTGTGGGATAAGGATAGGGACATTCAAGCACAACACAGTGTACAGTAAATATAACTAAATCAAGTTAATCAGGAGATGGTCTCCGTCGCCAAACTTCCTCCATATTTTCGTATTGACGACGGAACACATCAGGGTCCCCAACTCTTGCTCATCGGCACAAAATACCATGCACGCCGAACCGATAGTTTGGTCTAGTTCCAAACCGATAGACTATTTTTCTTTTTAAATTATAAGCACCCGTAATCCAGGATTTGTTTTTTTTTTCTTAATAAAAAAATTGGATCAAACCGAAACCGAACCGCCAGTTCCGGTTTCAACTCTCTAATTTTTTTTGGTAATCTCAGCCGAAAAAAAAAGTTAGGCCGGTCAAAGAAGGCGGCGCCTGCTTCAGCAACAAGCCCAAAGGATCAGTATTGAGCAGCCCAGCATAGCAGAAATGCCCGTTTTCGTTTCCGGCTCAATGCCTGGCCCTTGTCTTCTCCGTCCCTTGGCTCGCAATTCGCTGACCTTTGCATGTAGAGTCAAAAAATCAAGAAACTTCAAAACTCCTCCTCCTTCACTCTCTTGGCTCGCCTCTTCGCCTCGTGTTTCTCTCTCCTCCACAATGTGCTCCGTCTCAGCGCTCGACAAGCCCTTGCAATATCCGATTTCCCGGCGAGACGAATCCGTCGTCGACAATTACCACGGCGTTCAGATTTCCGATCCCTATCGATGGTATAATTGACCGATTTTTCGATTTCGTGCGTATTTGATTAGACCTTCGGATTTGATTTTGTGGTCTGTGTTCGATCGATTTGATTGCTTGATTGATTTAGGCTCGAAGATCCGGATTCGGAAGAGACGAAGGAGTTCGTGGAAAAGCAAGTGGAGTTGACCGAATCGGTGCTCTCTCAGTGCGAGACGAGGGAGAAGCTCAAAGAGAAGTTGACGAAGCTGTTCGATTACCAGCGTTATAGCTCGCCGTTTAAGCGTGGCGACAAGTACTTTTACTTCCACAACTCCGGGCTTCAGGCTCAGAGCGTGCTATACGTTCAGGTTTTGATCCTCTCGCTATGTTTCAGTTCCGTGCTTAGTTTTACCAAAGAGAATTCGAAAGAAGTGTAATAGATCTAGTGTATTGATCGGGAACTTGATGAGGATTAAGAACTGCAATGTGAGCGTTTATCAGGTGCTAGTTGAGGAGACGTTTATACTGTCAGATTTGTTGGCTTCCTGCATTAAGATATTGAATGTTGGCAGTTAAAGTGTCGAATTCTGGTAGTGTTTGTTGACTTAGTGGAAGAATAACTTATTGAAGCATGTACAGTGCTAATATTATTATATGAATATGCTGCCAATCGATGGAATCGGATACCTTGTAATTTAGGATTATAAAAAGCATGAGCAGATGTTTTAGAGCTTCTAATTGGTCAATGAGCTCTATATTTGCAGTGGCGACTGAATTATCATTTGCAAATATCTTTTAGTGCTCGTATTGATGCTAATTCATATTTGCATGTGTTGTAGGATAGCTTGGATGGGAAGCCAGAAGTGCTGCTTGACCCTAATGAGCTTAGTGAAGATGGGACTGTTGCGTTGAATACCTATGCTGTCAGTGAGGATGCCAAGCATTTTGCTTATGGGCTTAGCGCCAGTGGAAGTGATTGGGTCACTATCAAGGTTATGCAGATTGATGACAAGAAAATCGAGCCTGATACTCTGTCTTGGGTAGGTGTACACCATATGATTTTAACATTGTGTCTAGTAATTTCTATTCAAAAGCAAAATGCATTCATGCCTTTGGTTTACCTACTGCAACATCCTCAATTTATCTTTTGTATACATTGGTTTCATCATATAGTTCTACTAAATATTTTGATCATAGTGTATCCCTTCCACCTGAGCTATTTATCTATGGCCAAACTATATATATATTTGCTATTAGTACAATTGTTGAATTAATGATAGTGACTTCAATCCATTCTTTTCAGGTCAAGTTCAGTGGTATTACCTGGACACATGATAGTAAAGGTTTTTTCTACAGCCGCTATCCACCTCCCAAGTATGTAAATAATACGTTTAGCATTTGGCTTCATAACAATACCAATATCAATATGTTTCTGCATTAGTGGGTAGATCTACATACACAGCAGTAAAATTTTGTTACAGTGCACGTTAAGCTTGAAATATTGCATATCATTGTGCATGCCTACTTGTTTGTTGTTTGTGCTAATGGTCAATAGTCTTGCAATTTTGAGCTAATAAAGATAAATTCTTCGTACTTGCTTTCCTTCACTATTATTGATGTTTGTATAGTAATGCTGGACCCTTTTTTTTATCTCTCTTGCAGTGAAGAAATATCTGATGCTGGGACCGAAACTCATGCTAATGTCAACCAAGAATTATATTACCATCTTCTCGGTACTGATCAATCTCAAGATATTTTGTGCTGGAAAGACCCCGAGAACCCAAAGCACTCTTTCAGTGCTGATGTGACAGACGATGGAAAGGTGATTAATATTATAGAAAACGCTTTGATGACTTAGTTCTAAACTGACTTTGACAATTTGATTAGGTTGGAATATTGAACATTCATCATTTAGCCATGTCTTTGTTTCTAATCAACTATACCAATACCCCAAAAAAGCAGAGAAAAGAACTACTTCGATGCAGCACAGCAGTCTGTAGCCATGTTGCTCATAAGTTGGCAGTTCACAGAGCAAGCATCCAGTTTCTTGGCTCCTGTCACTTCAGCATTTATTGTCTAGATTATCTACATAGATTTCATCTATTCTATAACCTCCTCGCTTCTATGTTCTTTATGATATAATTAATTCGGCAGTAGACGAACGTCTGCAATTTTACTGATTCAGTACCTATAATCATGTTACAGTATCTTCTCCTCTATACTTCAGAGAGCTGTGATGTCGCCAATAAATTTTACTACTTGGATTTGTCTGTATTGCCAAATGGACTGGAAGGTTATCGTGGTGGAAAGGACCTGCTTCCTTTTAACAAGTTTGTTGATACATTCGAAGCATGTTATGAAGCTATTGCCAATGATGGAACTGTCTTTACATTCCGAACTAACAAGGATGCTCCAAGGTACAAGTTAGTTCGAACTGACTTGAAGGAGTCAAATGTATGGACTGACCTTATTCCAGAATCAGGGAAAGATGTGCTTGAATCAGCATGTGCTGTTAACAAAAATCAACTTCTTGTCTGTTACTTGAATGATGTGAAGAACGATCTACAATTAAGGGACTTGGAAACTGGGTCTCTACAACATCACTTACCCCTTGATATTGGAACAGTAAAAGAGATTTCTGCTAGGCGGAAGGATGGTGTAGTATTTATTGGATTTACTAGCTTCCTTACTCCTGGAATTATTTACCAGTGTGATTTGGAAAACGGGGCTCCTGATATGAAGATTTTTAGAGAGACTGTTGTTCCAAACTTTGATCGAAGTGAGTTTCAAGTTGATCAGGTATTTTTTCTCTCTCAGTGCTGAAAAGTCTCGGTTATCAGGTCATTTGCAATGATTAGGTTATTCATCTCGCTCTTTCCTAGATCAAATGTGCACCTATTGCCCCTTTAGGCATTTATCCCCATGCATATACAGTAACTTCCAAAATGGTGTTTCTTCTTTAGGTTTTTGTTCCAAGCAAGGATGACACCAAGATACCTTTGTTCATAGTATCCAGAAAGGGTATTCCATTGGATGGATCACATCCTTGCTTGCTCTATGGATATGGTGGATTTAACATCAGCATAACACCATCCTTTAGTGTCTATCGTAATGCTCTTCTGCAACATCTGGGAGGTATATATTGCATAGCCAACATCCGTGGTGGTGGAGAATACGGAGAAGAGTGGCACAAAGCAGGTTCTTTAGGCAAGAAGCAGAACTGTTTTGATGATTTTATCGCTGCAGCTGAACATCTTATTTCCTCTGGTTACACACAAAAGAAAAAGTTATGCATTGAGGGTGGTAGCAATGGTGGACTCCTTGTAGGTGCTTGCATAAATCAGGTATATGCAATATGTTGTTCATTGATTGTATTATTACAGATCTATTTTGCATGACTATGTAGAATAAATATTAACTTACATTGCAATCTTCTGTCGACTGTAGAGACCTGACCTCTATGGGTGTGCTTTAGCTCATGTTGGTGTAATGGACATGCTTCGATTCCACAAATTTACAATTGGTGAGGCAATTTTATGCTGTTGAACTTTTCACCTGCTTTCTCCTAGTGTGCATCTGCTAACTGCTGACAGGATCGCTCTGCAGGTCATGCATGGACATCAGACTACGGCTGTTCAGAGAAAGAGGAAGAATTTCAATGGCTAGTAAAGTAAGTAGTCCTCTACCAATATGATTATTCCCCTTTTCAAGTCCCCAAATTGTATTCTTTTTGAGTTCCAAACTGGGTATTGATGCAATAATCAATAAGATCAGGTAGAGTACAGGTTAGAACATGCATATTAGTACAGTCAGCTTCTGTTTACAAAGGGTAGAACTCCCAAGGATATAAAATTGCTTGAATTGGTGGGTTCGAATCATTAATCATATATTTGACTTGTTGAGCAAACATGCACTTCTGGCTAGCAGCGAACTCTGGATCTTGGTTTGTTTGACATGTTTGAGGCTATAGTTCAATGTATCGCTCATTTTTAGCAGACATTATGGCAGTAAACAGTAGCTAAATATATACCTTGTTGTAACAGGTACTCACCTTTACATAACGTAAGGAGGCCATGGGAACAATCCCCTGATTGCCAGTATCCTTCCACCATGTTATTGACAGCTGATCATGATGACCGTGTTGTGCCATTACACTCCCTAAAGCTATTGGCTGTAAGTTCTTACCAGTTTCTAGCATTTACGTAGCTTATTTTTTGTGTTCCGAAAAATGCAAAAAACTAATGAAAAACTGCCATGATCTAATGATTAATAATTATGCAACTGACAGACCATGCAACAAGTTCTTTGCACGAGTGTGGAGGGAAGCCCTCAGACCAATCCGATCATCGGAAGGATCGAGCGCAAGGCTGGTCATGGTGCTGGCCTTCCTACACAAAAAATAGTAACATTTCTCTCCCTTTGGTTTGCATTTTAGACTTTACATTACTTGGTTTTCTTGGTTTACAAGTGTGGCTCATAAATTGTTTTTCAGATTGAAGAGGCTGCTGATAGATATAGTTTTATGGCCAAAATGGTGGGTGCAACCTGGACGGAAGATTAAGCATTTCGGACAACATTTCAGTCGTTTGCGTTTATTTACTCATTGCACACATCGTCGCAAAGGGATCACTTATTATATTACGCCGTTACAATTTATTTTGGAGCGAGTACGATTACAATTACAAATTAAGATTAGATGTTGAACAGATATTATTTATTTACCCATGCATTATCGCTCTTGACTTGGTCTGGTACCATGCAAATGAAAACATAAGACGCCGAATACTGGGGTATACCTTCTATTTTTAAGCATTTTGCAACTTGCCAAGATCTGGTACCTACGAGTTGCTTTCTTAATTCTTACCAAGTTACCAACAATGAGTCAATGACATTTAAATACCAATAAACAATTTTGCACAGAAGATATCCGTCTTACCAAACCAAACGCCTCCAGACATTTATTGAGAGAGATACATGCTGCAAGCAGAAATATGCTTTTACTTACTATCGAATAAGTCTGTGAAAATCCTACTATGCAATTTTACACTGCATTTTGAGCATAATCCTGAAACTGGCACAATACAAATAGCTGTGCCTTATGCCAATTTCTAATTAAAAGAGCTGGGACTAATTTCACCATGACGTAGCGGTTCATAGCTGCGAAGGCAGGCGAGAAATATCTACATGACCAGACAGAACCACCCTGTTTCTCTCCTTCACTCTCACTTGATACAGAACCCTTCAACAACAGAGCAGAGACAAAACAATTAAACCAATGTATTTAGAAAGTTTTTTTATGGTGACGAATGTAATTAGAAAGTTTGATGCCAAACAAATTCACATTTGGAATTAGTTACGGAATCAAGTTGTACCTCAAACCTTCAAGCCACATCTCTGTGATCAAGGTTTCACCAGGGTAAACATGCAAGAGGAATCGGCCAGATATAGTCTTGATCATATCCTGGTCCCCTTTGCAGATGCACCTGATAATTGCCCTAACGGCAAAGCCAAGCGTACAGAGCCCATGCAGTATTGGACGGGTAAATCTGCAGAATGAAAAGGGAATTAGTGCTCATAGATGAGAATTCATAAACATATTCATACGCACACGAGGTCCTGCATGTTTGGAGAAACTAAGGTTTGGATAATCATACCCGGCAACTGATGCAAGACCGGGATCAGAGTGTAGAGGATTATAATCACCAGAGAGTCTATACAACAATGCCTGCGTTTCAGTATAACATAGTCTCAACATTTCAAAAGAAATATGGCAGGAATTGTGACAGAGAATTCAATAGCATACAGTTGACAAATTGAAGAAATATTTTCAATGCCAATGAAGTTTCTTATGTGTTTCATTGCACATCTCAAAATAAACTCTAAGGAATGGAGCAGTCAAATAAATGACCCTATCAGAACACTGGAAGAATTTACCCCCTAATGAAATGAGCCAGCAATGAAGATGTAAATAAGGATCTATAAAACTTAGCACTTAGACTAATTTAATGTTTAAAAAAGCTCTAGGCAATGGGCCTGCTTGGCACCTAAGTGCGCCTGAGGAGTGAGGTGTCAGATCAACTACTAAAAAATATTTGCCCAAAGAGAAGAAGATTCAAAAACATAATAAAATTTTCAACTTTATACAAAAATCAGTTTCAAGAAAAAGAAGCGCAGTTCCTAGCTCCATCTGCCTCACCCGAGGCTAGGCGGGTGCTACCATAATTCGCTTGCACTGCACCTTCTCAAACACTGGACAAGCTAGCCAACTTGGTGGAGAGGCTTAAAATAACAAAAGTACTAACTTCAGTAAAGACGTTACACACCTGAGATGGCTGAGTAGGATCCTCAAAAATAACAAAAGGCTGACTTTTGGGGATTCTCACAACTGGAACTTGATTGGCTGGGTAATTGGTGTAAGAATAAGGATGAGAACTCTTGGAGAAGCCACCAGCACCTCGCAAATAAATAGTCGTCCTGCAAAGCAGTATGTGAGCCGTCATAGCGTATTAAAGCAACACTGATTACAGTCAGCACTCAACACAAACAGAAAAACAAACCTGTTCATACACAAAGGCTGTCCGGACACTTTATCGAAACTCTGAGTTTCAACTTCAAGCACCGCTGCTTTACCTGCAAAAGAGTATGGTGGAATAACCACTATTTATATGTTCCTCTATCAACTTTGGAAATCCTTAAAAGTATACATAATCTGAACTTTTGGACTTTCAGTCATCATTTGTCAGCAAAAGTAGTTCCAATTGACAAACATTAACTAAATGGTCAAGTGCAACTCCTAAGGCTACTCATAAATGACCAACACTTCTAGTTTCCAACATACCTTTGTCATGAAGTCCAGCAATGCTTGTTTGACTTTCTATCTGTATTAATCCAAGAAATAAAAATCAGCGAGACTGTCTGTTCCGACACATAAGTGCACATTACAGCATTTACAAATGCATGTAAGCATGCCGGATTTTCATTTTTAAGGAATGTGAAAAGACGTTGAACCCATGGTGTGGCATATACAAAAGAGTACAGGAGGGAGAGTAATGCTGGAGGGAACCATATATCAGTGACAAGACATCCAAAAAGGAGGTTGTGCTTGTAATCTGGATACTAGAGCATAAGTCTTATATAAAGCTTCACAAAAAGAATAAATTCAGCAGAGGTGCACTACCGTAAAATTGTGGCAGAATAAATACACATTGTTTCTGATTAATTCATTAGGGCGATAATCCAGATATATGGCCAAAGTGCCCCAACAAAATGCATAAGCTGGGAGCAGTAACTTGAAGGCATTAAAGTAAAATGAAAATTTTGTAAGCACAAAAATTTATATGTGATGTATATCATCTAAATGTCATAACTTACAGACGTTCTTGACGGAAGTGGCCTGTAGATCTCTATGTATTGTTGGCCATGCAGAAGGAGACGTGGATCATATCTGACATGGTTTAATGGAAAGGATTACTCAGACTGGCTATTATAGTACACCATAGTGTTGATTAAATGTACGAGATCTTTTCTCTTATTTGCAATTTGCCATAGAGTTGAGCCATCATACAAACACAAATTGTAAACCAACGCTGAAATTGAAAAGAACACAGAACAGCTCAAAATCAATAAGCACTCACTCCAGCCCCGGCACTTCTGCCAAGATCGGCAAGACATCAAGAATATATAGAGCAGCAAAAGTGGGCAACACCTACAAAGGCAGAAACCAGAGGTGCAGTATTACAAGCTAACTTCCATTTGAATGTTAACACAAGCATTACCTCTTTGTGACTGTGAGTCTCAAAGGAAGAAATGCAAACAGAGGAGCTCAAAAGTAGGCAAGCTTAAGATCACAACCCAAATTAAACTCAGAGAACCATCAGGAAGTTGAGATCTAGCTACATCAATTGCAATTTTGACAGATAAACTTTCGCAATAATCATCTAGCACAAGAGCACAAAAAATCCTAGTATCTTTCCAGTAGATAGTACTCGTATAGATGAGCAATCAAAGGCACATCCTCACTATACCTTGATGAATTTCTGGCCATCCTCATGGTAGACATACTTAAGCTCGCTGGCATCTACAGCGTCCTTACCACAAGCCCCAACACCGAGTGCATAAACGGCCACATCTCTGTTTGGAACAAGACAATCTCCCAATAAATCTCCATGTTTGAGTTGAGCTACAGAGATCTCACAAATTCGAAAGAGTAAAAATCGACTAATTTACCTCTCGTTATAAGTCCGAGTTGACTGTAATCCAGCATCACGCCGCCATCAGAGATTGCAACACATAAAAATGGAATTAATCAATTGATTAAAGGTTAGTGCCATGAGAATAAGATAAACATGAGAATCGAACTCCGAATCGCAGATACCGGTGGGAATTTATGAGAAAGGATAAGCTCAGGAACGATGGCCGAACTCCGATTCTCCGTTGAAGACATCTTTAATCTACAATAAAGCAAATACTAGCAGACGGATTTTGGAGGATAAGAACTGAAATCTTGAGCTATGATCAGTGCCGGGGCAAGAGAAAGGCTAGCTGCTCTTATCAAAATGTTCGGCACGCGAAACTTGATTGAAACACAAAAAACGATTCCAAACCGGATAATCCAAGAACACTAGGAGATTGTAAGGGATCGGTTATCTGGGTAGACTGACATTTTGTCAATGAAGAAAATCCAAGAACGTCTCCTCCAAATAAATTTACAAGTAGAGTTTGACGTGTAAAAAGTAAAAACACTTTTTTAAGCAAGTGCCAATGAGAACGAATTTTCCTGTAAAACTATGGGTTTTTTGAAAATATGTTTTAAGTTAAGGTGTACATAATAAGATTCATAATTGGAAATTTTTAATTAGATTAAATATATTTAGACTTATTTTAAAATTTATTAAAGGGAAATTTGCATTTAACCACCCCTTATTTTACACTTGTTGCATTTAACCACCCTTTATATTTTTTTCTACACTTAACCACCCCTTATTTATATATAGTTGCATTTAACCACCCATTTGACAAAAATGGTATTCTCTCAAAAATAAAAGACATTTTTTTCCTTATTTTTAATTTTTGTTTTATAAAATAAAAGAAATATTAAGCTCATATAATACTTCCCAACTGAAAAAACTTAGTTTCGGATCATAAAACTCCTCTAAAATTATATAGTTGGTTCTCGAATTGTATCTCCCAACTAAAAAAATATTTTTGAATCCCAACACTCCTCTAACAAACGTTGTACATTTTTTTTTGTGTTGAGACCCGATCTGAAATCAATGCGTCTACCCGAAACACTGCTTTGTAAAAATAGTATATCATTCGTAATTGAATAATCTAAATACTTTATTAGTAAGATGGACACATAAAAAATATTTTTTATTTTATTATAATAATTAAAAGACATTAATTTTATTAATAGTTACGTCAATCCAAATTCATACGAACTTGAGGTGAACCAACCCGAAATGAACCAACCGGAACATGTAATAAAGGAAATAATATTTTTTATGTAAACTATGGGTGGTTAAGTGTAACTATTTGTAAATAAGGGGTGGTTAAATGCAAAAAATAATATAAGGGGTGGTGAAATGCAACAAGTCTAAAATAAGGGGTGGTTAAATGCAATTTCCCCTTTATTAAAAGGATTTATATTTTCCCTTTAGAATTAAGTGTGCTTGAAGCCGCTCGGATCTTTATAAATATTAGAATTTTTTTTAAAAAAAGAATCTATTTATATTATTTTTCATTTCTATTTGATTAATTTACAAAAAGTTAGAATTGTTCTAAATATAAAACTTATCAAACCTTTCTATAATTAGATTTTTTTTTTTTTGGCACGATAAGAATTAGACTAGCCTCCTTACCGAGGGTAACGTAGAGCATCCTTATAATTAGACTTTTATAATGTACACGAGACACATTATAATAAATCATTATTAAAAAAGAAAAAAGAAAAAAAATGTGAATTAACTGTCTCTATATTCATCAGAAAAATTGATGTGCATAAACATTTGCCAAATTGTGTTTTCTATAGCATCCAAGAGGAAACATTCACAGCAGCCGTAGCACTATCAATTAAAAACTCATAGCAAGCAATTCAAAGACTGAAGATTCCCAACTGCAAACAAACCGGCCGCCTTCTTGAAACCACCAATCCTGGATTGTTAACATGGGGAGAAACTTAATACTTTTTAAACCAGGAACATATTTGAAAAATAAACAAGGTAGGTAGTTCAACTAGTAAAGACTAATGCAGCTATGTAAAAGTGCACCAATGATCTTAAACATCCCAAGGCACAGGCACAAGTTCATTGATAGACCTTTGTCCCAGAACCAATAGCTCCAACACAGGACATAAATGACAGATTTGTACTTCAGGCCATACTGACGAATTCATTGTAACCAGCAAATCTTTAAAAATGCATTCAATCGGAGCCATCCTGAAATTGGCGTTGCAGATCATGGGAAAGGAGTTTCTTGAATTCCTGCAAAAAGAAGAAAAGGTTGGCCACAATATATCAAAATGGATTTGCCTCAAAAGGAGGGCAGTTCTTATCAAATTTTAAAGAAAAATTATATTATAACAACATATTGAAACTGATGTCCATACATTTGCAAGGTCCTCATCAGCACACAATGCATCCACAAGCTCGTCTGAAAGAGCTTCATTCTCCCGAAGAGAAGCTTGAGCCATAGCACGTAGCACGTCTTGAGGAGGACTTTCCTCGTTGAATCTTTGTACCACTTCTTGAATATCCACCTATAAATTGCAAAATAGTAAAACAGTGCATAGAATTTCAAGTTAATACTTAATGCCAACAGTAACTAACACTTGCATATGGGCATGCTTCGGCATTACTTTCTAAAGATATAACAGATGCTATTTGCGTCCGTCCAGTGTCTTTGCAAAAGCCACCAAAGCACAGCTAAAAATCTAGTATTTCATATATGTTAAGAAGCTTGAAATGGGAATCTCTTATTAAATTATATTATTAGGATTATTTAAATATTTATAGGGTTTATTATTTACTAAAAGTATTATTCTTAACATAACGGCATAGGTCATAGAAAAACCGAAAGAAAAAGAATGTGTTTTCCATATGCAGCAAACAATCAGAAGGTTAGGGCATGATCTATCACAAAGCAATATTTTGCAGGAAATTCCAGGATGCAAGCATAAAATGGAGCCTTATTTAGCTGGTTCTACTAACCTCAGATATCTCTGCTAATGAAGTAGGCTCCGGCTGTTGATCACGTTCCACATTGATAAATGAATCAGTCTGAGGGGAGTTGCCAGAAAGAGCACGTGACACAATGGGCATCATCTGTTGAAACATACTTGAAAAGTCCATGCCACCATCTTGGCTTCTTCCTTCCTGGCCTCTTCCAGGTCCAGCAAACATGCTTGAGAGGTCTTCCCTGTTCACTTGTTGTGCAAGCTGGTTAATTGAATTCCTTGCATCCGGACTCTGAGTTAGTTGCTGAAACATGCCCCTAATATCATCCGCTGAACCAACCCCGGTTTGGCCAGCAATCCCAGACAATATACCACTGAATGCAGGGTTATCAAGGACTTGGGACATTAAACCCATCATATCAGGCTGCTGGCTTCTGGAGCCTTGGTCCTGAATAGATACACCTTGCGTCCTTGGTGCAAGGGCTTGTGGCATTTGTCTTGTTACAGATTCGTTTGGAGGGTTCCTGCCAGTAGACGAGCTTAATGATGCAAGAGACTGCAAAACCTGCTGGCCAGCTGCAATAGTACTTGGACTCTGATCTGAAGTGCTTGGATTCTGCAGTTGCACATTGGATGGTTGTGTACGTTTCTAAAATAATGACAATGCCATTTAGTTAGATAATATCTATACATACAAACATATATAAATGAACCAAAAAACAATATGTAGAAATAACATTATATGTGGGGAGAATCACAAAATTGAAGAATTCTAAGATAGAGCCACGCAAACCTTCCTTCTAAACAATGGCATACAAAAAAAAATGGTCCAACGCAGAGAGCTTCTTGAAAGACTTAGAAGATATTTTATTTGGTGCTTTAACTAAGCAAGGCAAAACTTGGATGAAATAAACAAAAATTAATGGAGATAGCAAAACCGCCTATACTGAATCTGAAAGTTGCAAGGGAAGAAAAAGACCCAACCCAGGGTCCAAGTCCTGGCAAGAGACAACAGAAAAGAATAACCTCACACAAAAAAGCATTGTTAATTTTATTTGGGTGCCTGATCAAGGATCAACCCAATGACAATGTAAACCAACAATGGTTTTGAAAGAGAAGTACACAGCAGCAGACATAGACCACAATGAATCCTACCACGATTTTGAAACACTATCAAACGCGAAAGTAATAATGTAAAAGAACCAAACAGGGATTAGTAAATAATATTTTATTACAGGCCTAAAGAAGGGCCATACATTTGAGATTTTCCTTTTTTTTTACATTCATGTTCAATCCTGCGTTTTTATTGTCCAAGAAGTATAAACAAGAGAAGCTAGTGTACCTTACTAAGCTTCTGGATTTAGCAGAAACAGTAAAAATAAAAGTTCAAGGAAACTGTTTAGATGCAATCATGTAAATCACCAAACCATGCCAGCATGGCAACATTGCTTTCTTCCAATCAAATTAACACTCCAAACAAAATAGGAATAAACAAATAATCAAAAGACACCACAAGCTGACCTTGGGTTGCAGACCAAGAAGACCTAGTCCAAGAGGGACACTTTTTGGAGCATTAGGTCCATCATGGATCTCAGTGCCTGAAGAGCTTGAAGAAGCATCAAATGCTTTTGAAGAACGAGGGCCTTCTTGCTGACTCTCAGACTGAGCCTCAACCCAGGAAAAAAAACACAGAGATTGTCATTTTATGTTTCAGGACGAAACCTAAGATCAATGCAATCGATTCCTATGGTATGTAAATTATACCTTCTCAGCCTCTGATACAGGTATATTCGTTTCACTTGTCTCTCGAACACCAGCTGTAACACTACTTCTATCTAATTCACTTGAAGAGTTTTGCATAGCACCTTCCTGCATACCTGCAGAAACCAAAGCATTAACAAATGAGACTACTTCAAATTCAAAAGCTACAAAGAGCACACTCTACATAACAGGTGATTGCTGGATTCCCGTACCTAAATTTGCAACTTGTTCTCTTATTTGTGCATTAATCTCAGCCACCATTGAAGCCAGGGAACTGGAATCTGGAGTCTGAGAAGTAGAAACACCTACTACAGCTGGTCCCATAGTGGGAGCAGATGAAACCCCAACAGCACTACCAGGTGTTTGCTGGATTCCTGAGCTTAGATTTGCAACTTGATTTCTAATTTGTGCATTGATCTCAGCCACCATTGAAGCCATGGAACTGGAATCTTGAGTCTGAGAAGTAGAAACTCCAGATTGTCCCATAGTGGGAGCAGATGCAACACCAACAGCAGGACGAGGCAAGACTGTAGCAGTGACATTTCTCAATACTTGTGTAGAGCCTGAATTGCCAGGAACAGTTGCACCAGTGTGGTCTCCTTGTGTACCTCCTGCACTACCAGGCCTTGCACCTGTAGCAGAAACCAAGGGACCAAAAGCAGTGCCTGCAAGAAGCAAAATGTAGTCACTGAGAAAAAGTATAAAGCGGAAAGGAACTAGTTTCTTTATCTTGCTATAGTAAGATAAACAACCGACCAGCATGTATATGAATGTTAATATGCCTGGGGGCACTTCCAATTACACCAATATGGCCAAGCGTTGGAGGAACTGGTGCGGAATTTGCACCACTACCAGAATTAAATAGAGGGCTTGTTTGCAATGGGAAGGGCTGCAAAAGTAAGAACAAGATTGCTGAGAAATTTTGCTCACAACACACAAGCCAAAAAAATACGAGTCTGGGGACTAGGTAAAAGCCTCACAGTATGCAAGGTATTAGAATATAAATAACGAACTATTACGCCCCATGACCATGATGCAGATTAATATCTTGTTTTGCGGAAGTCATTGACACGCATACCTTCCAAGGGTATACCAAATCACAACCACTACTCAGCAAACAAAAACTAACATGGAAAATCCTATTTTCTTGCTGAATATACCCTTTGAAAATAAAAGCCTCTCAACAATCTGTGATTTCTCTCCAATGTGACAATAAGTCAATAAAATTGTATTTGGTTTCCATACTTATCTTTTTCAGCCACCTTCATATAAAGTTGTCAATTGGCGCACATAAGTACATACATTAATTTCTTGGGGGAATATAAGTAATGGTGCTTAAGGCCAGAAGCCCTAAACCAACCTAAATTAATGTATATTAGTCAATATAGCTGTTCTCAGACTTTCCGAAGCCCTCATTATCATAATAATCCAGAGAAACACAATATTTGATTCCAAACTTCAACACAGCTCACAAACCTGAACCATTAGAGGATTAGGTCCCTGCGGAGATACATAGACTGCTGGGCCAGAATTAATCCCTGACTCTGCCTGCGGTAACAGAGAGATTTTATTAAATGATTTTTGCATCATACAGATTGACTAATACAAACAAAACATAGATGAAGGAATCAAGAATTACTGGAGACTGCCCCATACGCAAGGTCAACAGCGTACGACCAAGCTCTAGGAAAAGAGCACCCAAGTGTTGCATAGCAAGACCGGCTTGAACCAACTCGGACTGAACTTGATTCCTGACTGAAGTATCAGTTGAACTTATGTTTTGTTCCAAACGTCCTGCAATGTGCTACCAGACATAAAAGTTTCAAATTATATCAGATTAAACGGGAAAAAAAATCAAGAAGAAAGAACACACATCTTGGAAAAATTAAGCACTTTTTTTATGGGGAAGAGACAGGACATTTCAAATGATATTTTTGCAAGTTTGGCAAACTATTAAGGACAAAATGGTAATAATTTAGTATCTCAGAAGAACAAGTGTTGTCACGGTTTCCTGTAAAACATCCGTTTTTGCCTTGGCCATGATAATGAAATTAGGTTCAGCAGCATAAGGCTCTAGCACACATGAGATGGATGTGAAGAAGCAACACATATACACATTTCAACTATTTGAACAAGAAACATACAGAAACTGATGCACTAGCTCTCCCCTGAAGAAGTTGTTCAGCATGACGCAGCACAATGCTCAATGCTTCAGGTGTCGGCAGTCCTGCTGCATTGGATGGTAGTGTTGTGGGTGACCGATCAGGCATATCAGGTGATGATTGATCATGTGGATTTCCTGTTAAAAAAATTGGACATGGTGTATAAGGTAAATGATCGTCTACATAATGAGCCACATTTGAAGAAACCGTGCTTCATAGTTGAAAAAACAAGGACCATTTCCAAGATTACCAATCTGCGACAATACTCTATCCATCCGACTCATGAACTCGCAGAGTGTATTCAGAGAATCTGGAATTGGCTGTAAAATACATAAGAAATCAGCAATTAAATAAAATCTTCAACAAAACAGTAAACTTAATGAATCATCATTATATATAATAATTAAGACGAGAAGACATTACTGCATTAAATGAAGGAAGAGGAGCAGATGTTCCTGCTAAGGGAAATTGAAAAGGTTGACTAGGAAATGATTGCCCCGGCTGTGTTGAACTTGCTGCTTGACCACGATTGGTATTACCATTATCAGCAGCAGCTCCATTTCCATTTCCATTTCCCTGAGAAGCTTGGCCAGAAGCAACAGGCTGAAAGAGAATGTAGAAATAAAAGGAATATAAAAAGAAAGTGACGGTAAATACCATTTCAAGAATTAGATGGGAAGGGGAATAAAAAGGAGCACCCTATAAGCTATGTCTCCAAAATTACGTATCCAACATGTTAAATCCATTTCTAGAAGTAAACATAAGGTGTACTAGATCATCAGGAATAGACAAAAGGTGAAAAGACATTAGTTGTAAATAAACACCTCCTGAATCCTGATTATCAATTCATGGCTCACATTAAATCGACAGAGAAAGAAAGTAATACCCATTGATCAATCATTTACTTGTCGGCAAGCACATTGCACAACCATTCAGCAAGCTTTTAATTGCAATGATCAAAATTCCAAAGCTAATGCGTAATCAGAATGTTATTCTCACTACTAAAAAGCCATTAAGGTGGTGCTGGAGGGGTTGGGCAACCAAAGACATATCATAGAAAGATATAAAGATTGAAAAATAAAAATAGGATAAAGAATCCTCTCAAAGCATAATTGAAGACAGACCAAGAGAAAAGAGACCAAATAAAAAGCAACACCAACAGTGTATGATATCTACCAGGGCGGGAGACTAGGAGATGGATATAGTACTTACTGTACCATAGTTTTGTCCTGCATTTGGTCCAGTTTGGTTGCCAATGCCTAGAGAATTTAAAACCGCCCCAATCACCTGCAGTGAAGACATATTTGACTATCAATAAATTGGACCAGAACTTGAAAACTTCGGCTAGTACTTCGGATAATAGATGTGAAACGCACCCTAGTGACGTCAGGAACAGGTCCTTCACCTTGTTCTCCTACATTAAAAGTCCCAAGGACAACACTATGGGAAATTCGCCCTATGCGGTTACGAGGAGCACCATCGTTAGCATCATTTCCTATTTATGTCGGGGAAAAATCAGCTGAAATATAAGCCTCAAGTTATAACACATGAACAAGTACAACAGCAGTAGATACCTTGGGCACCATTGTTTACATTTGTCTCTCCAGCACTAGAGCCAGACGATGGTTGTGATTGGGATGGTTGCCTTTCAACCAAGTGCAGAGTATGACCATTCTCAACATCTAAACACGGTCAAGAAAATGCAATTCCAAAGAGATAATAGAGTATAAGCTCCTGATAACAAGAGCATAAACTACATGGAATATATTCATAATGTAAAAAATGCTCCAAATTATTCATAATCAGTGAACAAGTTCTATCCTCAATTAACACACATTATAGCTATATTTATGTGTATGCATGCATGTAAGTATATAGCGAGGGAGATAGAAAGAGAGCGGGAATTTCCAATAGCAGTAGGATACGATACTCGGATAAAAGATGTTCATCCTTCAGGACCTTCCCCCTGAAAATCAGCCTCTGTTGCACCACTGGCAAGCCAATTTTCTCAGCAATTTTCTCCTTGAATGATGACACTAATGTCTGGGGAAAAAAAAATCAAGTCTAAGTGCACTATACTGAAGGGAGGAATGCATGATTTAGCACGACAATTTGCTAACATAATTAAACAATAATAAGGATTTTGAAATAACACAAATGATTAATAAACTAATTTTACATTCCACCGGTACATACAGAAAGTCACCTATAATCGATATGATTCGAAATGAATCCTCAGGACCTATGAAAAGGAAGAGACATGGAGATAGGAATTAATTTGTCTAAGGCAGAATCCAGTAGAATTCCGATTTGTGGGGTGTCATTTATCACATTGCCTCTGTCCTTATAACAACTTCTGTCCAATTAGGCATTTTTTTATTACAGTAATTATAAGAGGATTGACTAGTATTGCCCATTTGGTAATTAGAAATCAACAAAATTTTGGAAATTAATGTACGGTTCCACTATTTCATTTACCAACCGATTCCCACAATTATATGCTCATCCTACCCTCCCCATAGTAGTGAATATGATCCCTACATTTAATTCATGTACATTTTAGTTCCTCGATTTAAGATATATCTGAAAGATGTAACATTCACATCAGATCTATCTGAATGATGCAACGTTCACATTGGATTTCCATTTCAAATGATCAGTTCACCCTTTCTATCCAGACTCAATATCTAGGTTTATGGACAACATACAGAGCGCTTTCAAAAAAAACCCTATCTCACACAACAATGTCAATGGCTTTAAAGCACCCATAATTTGAGATGATGACATGATGTCAATACTCAATTCTAGTAACTGCTTAAACAGGCTAAGAACCCAAAACCGCAAAAAGAAACCTTAATTAGTCTTAGACCTAAATTTCCTCCTTCAAACAATCAAAGTTTCCTCTAAGGCAGCTATAACCCGCATTTTAAACAATAATCTTGATGAACACAGATTACAAAGGTTTATCTATATGGGAGAAAACATAGGAATTAGAAAAAACAACGAGATGCAGCAGATAAAACTTACATTTTTTTCCACAAGAAAGCTGTAGATTTGCGAATCCAATGTCTTGATATTAAGCTCAACAACCGAATCGGAACCTCCACCGGGGGATTCACTGCTGCTAGCAACATCCATGTCTGCCTGCAATGCCGCATAAATCGTATCAAAATCACCTTAAAGCTCGACAATTTTCACATCAAAAGGTAGCAAAATCAACAAGAACCATTCGATCCTAGGGTTAATCAACTCTTTACTTAGGGTTTGCTCGAAGGAGGCAGCAAAATCTCGAAAGGTAGAGCAGATCAAGAAACAAAAGGCGAGTAAATGATCATCAAACCTAATCAATTGGATCGATTCTTGGCGAGCACAAGCAGTGTTGTTCCTCAATTGGTCGTCGACTACGAGGAGACGGAGATTCAGCGCTGATGATGATAGAGGGAGAGAGCAGAGACAACAGGCGATCGAGCGATAGCGAACGAAATCGATGGGAAACGATTGAGCGAAGAACGAGAGAAGAGAAAGGAATGGTGGTATGACCCCCAAATACCAAGAATTATTAGGGGAAACAGGAAAGGAAGTGTTTGGTTTGGGGTGGTGGTCAGCGGAATGAAGATGAAGTTCAAAATTTTAACACCGAATTGATACGAACGGGGACAAGGGTTTCATTCCGTTTCCAGGGGTCCCGTAACAAATGGAATCTCGTCTCGTCTCGTCTGGGTTCCTTTCCCCTGTCTCACGCCATTCCTACAAAAGGAACGTAGCTTTTACTGTTACCGTGCTAAAAGGGTTCGAGAAGGATCCATCAAAACGATGACGACAGCCCGTCACAATTCACAGCTCACAAATCCTACTCCGAGCTACCATATAACAGCAGATAAGAAATCATCATAAAACGTATAGAGAAAGGTTATACAAAGTTTTTATTTCATAACAAAGTGTAGTAAATGCACATGAGATTCTTAATAACATAGATAAAAAAATATCCAATTCAATTAATTTCTAGGGAGTACAATTCAGCCCGTTACAATTTTGCTTTTCTTCTTTCTCGGATACCCCTTGTTATTCATCCAGTAAATAGCCATTAATTTGATCGGTTCAAAATCCTAATTTCGCTTATGACTCAGCACCCTTTCACATGCCACATTTAGGCCTCGTTCGGTAGTAGCGGAGGACACCAGCGGGAGATGAATTGGCTTGATTACGCTAGTTTGAGGTGGTGTTCGGCGAGAGCGGACTGACCAGCGGGAAATGAACGAAAGAGCTGAACGGAGGCATTACGATTCCCCTCCTACCCCCAAGGGGAAGCTGAATTCGCAAGCACACTGGGTAGCGGGAGATGAACGAAGACATCAAATTTCCACCCGATACCCGTTGCCCTCACTCTTCAGAAATCAAATTGGAAGAGCACATCTGAAATTCGAAGAACCCCTCCCCGATCTCCATAGATCTGAAATTGGCCCTTTGCCCTCACTCTCCATAGATCTGAAATTGGAGGAGCACATCACAATTCGAAGAACCCCTCCCCGATTTCCATAGATCTGAAATTGGGCCTTTACCAGGCGGCGTCGATGGAGATGCCAATTCCGGCGCCGGAGAAGCCCGGGAGATCTAGACGGCTCGTGCGCAAGAGAACGACGAGGGTTTGCAGCTGAGCAATGTGTTGAATGAGGGGATGTGTTGGTATGTGTTGAGGGTATGTTTTTTTAATTATTTGTTCAAAATGTGAGGGCATTTTCGTCTTTTGAACATACATTTTCCGGGATTCAGCTAGTTGTCATACCGAACAGCCATTTCAAGTTTTTCTACATTCCGCTACTAATTCAGTCTCAACTGCTTTTCGGATTCAGCTTTCATCTTCAACTCTCAGCTTTTAGCTAATTTAACGAACGGAACCTTAATAAATGAGTACCCTTCTTTGGAAATTTGTCCTTCTCAGAGAATATGCTCTAAGAAAATAAAACCCCTCTCTTCTTAATTCTTAATCATGTGGCATTACCATGGAAGAAGCTCTCCGCTCTCGGACCTTTCCACGTCCCCCAACACAGCCGCAGCCGAAGAGTCAAGCTTCGAATCACTCCTCCCACGGCGATCCCGACCTCGACCTCCATAGTTACCGCTTCTCCGCCGCATATCCTCCTCCTCCTCAACACCTCCAGGCAAAGCTTCTAGAATGCAATCGGAAACGAGAGGCGAATCTCTTGATTTCAAGACTGTGCAAAGACTCATCTCGCTGGTGAAGGCGAAGCTCGAATCCGACGAAAACTATCCAGAGTTCTTCAGAACGGAGCCCCGTAAGGGGGTCGTCCTAAAGCATCCCGACGGATGAGAGTAATCAACTTTGAGTGATCTAAAATGTGATTAATAGGGAGATTGTGGCCCAAGTTAGCAATTTTATCAGCCACAGAATTGAGATCCCTACCAACATGTGACACGTGGAAAGACTCAAGCGTTTAAGTCATAGCCGAGACATCTGAGATCAAAATGTCAATTTTCCAAGGGGACTGACAAGTTTCTTGGGCCACTCTAATGACTGTTAGGCTATCACCCTCTATTAAGATTTTTGTAAATCCTTTTTGTTTCGTTGCTACAATTCCTTCTCTAAGGGCTCGGACTTCATTTTGTGAAACTGATATAGACCGAGTTTTGTTTGTGCCAATACCAATGATGTCACCATTGTGATCGCGAATTATAAAGCCTGTAGACGCAGAGTTATTTTGCAAGTCTGATCCGTCAAAGTTGATTTTGACCCATTCTTGTTCTGGTTTTTCCCAATATTTTGATTTTTGTTTCCTTCTACTTTTAGTTTTAACCTTACTTTCCTTTTCCTCCTCGTTCTCATTCCACTCTCTGGTCTTGGTCCATAAATAAATTTGGGATTGGATATACTTATCCAGTTCATGGATACAACTATTTGATTCTTTTTGAAAGACTAATCTATTTCTTTGTTGCCATATGCATCACCAACTCACAACTAGCTCGCTAAATTGTTTCTCTCCTAACAATTGTTGTAACTCGGCTAAGATACTTGAGAGGTTCTTATTGGTTGTATCTATTGTATCGATTAGGTTTGCGGTGTTTGGATTAATTTTATACAGAGTTTGTTTGGTGTGGGGGCAATCAATCATCAAGTGAATTGTGTCTTCAAACGTGATGTGACATATCATACAACCTCGAGGGGTTGGTATGTGTTGCTCTCTTAATCTTTCTTTTGTCGGAAGGCCGTTTTTATCAATTTTCCATAAAAAGTGTTTTACTTTGGGAAATGTATCTAAGTTCCAAATCCATTTGTTGGTGCATCGGTTAAATGCATTAATTTTACTTATCAGTTCTACCGCTGACGACGTTGAGAATCATCCATTTTTGCTCGGGCCCTGTATACTCTGTCTCGAATTGTTGACATTGGAATATGTGTTTCTTTCACACGGTCGACAATGTTCTGTGGGAGAATAGTCGCCAATTTGTGGGTTATCCATTGTTTGTCCGAGTTAATGAATTCACTTACACTCGTTTGTTTATCGCATTGATCTTGGTTTATTGCACAGTTGAACAGTGGTTCATTAAGAGCCCATTTATCGGTCCAAAACTTAATAGTTTTTCCATCCCCTACTTGCCAGTTAGGCCTTCTTCAAATTCCGAACGTAAGCTCATAAGCTTGCTCCATTGCCACGAGGTGTTCGACTTTTTCTTGTATGAATGGAGGAATTCATTCTTTAGATATGTTTCAGTCATAAGGTAGACCCAAATATTAGAGGGTTCTGCAATGAGTTTCTATAATAATTACATTTGCAAAGCTTTAGTCATATGTTCGGTTTTCTTAATACCTAGACCTCCATGAGATTTCGGTTTACAAATTTTGTCCCACCCAGTTAGGGGTTTGTAGTTTGAGTCCTTGTTCTAGAAGAAACATCGGTTAATCTAGTCTAAGCTATCGTGCATATATGTAGGGAGCAAGAAGCTCTACATGATGTAGTTGGGTTTAGCGATGAGGTTTGATCGGATGAACGTGACTCGTCCTTCTTGTGATAATGCATTTGCTTTTCATTCGGTTAGTTGAGTCTTAGATTTTCCTATTATTTCTTTAAATGTTTCTCGATTCACATGTCCATTGATAATCGGACAACCAAGGTACTTTTCTATGTTTGTCTTTGTTGTTTTTATAGTACTTGTTGTATTGTCTGTTTATGTTGGTTATCCATATTTTTCGAGGTTTGAAATGTTGACTTATGTTAATTGAATCTTTGTCCGGAAATTGCACAATATTCTTCTATTGTTTGCTTTACTGTCATACAAGCATTTTGTGTTGCTTTGACGAAAATTATTATGTCATCGGCATATGCTAGAAACGGAATTTTTGTACCTGCTCTAGTTAGTGCAAATCTGGTTAAGTTTCTTGTGGTATTACTTATCCTTTGTAGTTTTCTTGCAAAAACTTCTATGCTTAAAATAAATAGGTAAGGGGAAAGTGGGTCGTCTTGTCTTAGTTCTCTCTTTGGTTGGAATGGTTCCGTTGGACCGTTGTTAACTAACACTGAGAGTGAAACTGTCGTTACGCATTGTATGATCCAATTTATGAATATGTCACAAAAACCAAATTTATTCATCACTATGAATAAGAAATCACAGTCGACCCTGTCATAAGCCTTTTCCATGTCTAATTTGATTGCAGCCCAACCTTCTTTTCCTTTTTTCCCTCGAAACGAGTGAAATACTTCATGAGCAATGAGAACGTTGTCCTGAATGGCATAGTTAGCTACAAAGGCACCTTGAAGTGGGTGGGTTATTTTCCACATGACTTTCTTAAGCCGTTCACTTATAATTTTTGCGATAACTTTATAGATGGTGGAACATAGACTTAGAGGTCTATAGTGTTTTGTAGATTCTAGATTTTCTCTTTTTGGTAACAGTGATATAAATGTGTGGTTGATCTGTTTCAACATTTTGTCAACATGAAAAAAGCTCTTTATAGCTTTTATAACTGTTGGGCCTACAATATCCCAATATTTTTTATAGAATCGGGATGACATTCCATGAGGACCTGGAGATTTATCAGACCCAATACATGACTGCGTTTTTAATGTCCTCATTTGATACATGTTTGGTTAAGATCTCATTGTTCTCCATTGATATTTCGTTAGTGATTAATTTCAAATAGTTTTGTAGTAGTGTGTGATTAATTGGTTCTTTCTTATATATTTCCTTAAAGTCTTTCCTTATTTCATTACGAATGCTAATTTCCCCTGTAATTTGTGTTCCTTCATTTTTGCGATTGTGTTCCTTCATTTGTGCGAATTGTTTTAAGGGAAATTCCTAGTGGTAAATAAAACACCTGTATATAATACTAGTACTTTATTACTAAGCAGAGATTTATATATAATTAAGGGTGAAAAATAATAAAATAAATAAAACACAACCAAATTTCTAGTTTATATCCCGAGCTCGGTTGTCTTCTCATCAGACTTTGGTGCTCTTCATCGGTGAGCCTTCCCCCAAAACACGACCTTACTGATCCCATCGGATGGCAGGCGAGAGCGGCCGGCGGCCGGAGGAGTAGTAGGCGAAGGAGTTTCCGACCAGGAGAGCAGATCGGAGGTATCGGTGTGCGATTTCCTCGCCGGTTTCGCATACTCCATTGCTAATTATGTCCGCCTGGTAATGGTTATCAAAATAAAACCAATCTTCTTGTTGAGGAAGAATGCCAAGACGAAGAAGAAAGCCGGCCATCGACGGCGGTGGCTTCGGGGCATCCATGGCAGGCGACAACGTCGTCCATCCACTGGGTGGGGCGGGGACGAAGAACGACATACCGCGGCGGGTACAACGAAGACGAAGAACGACGGTGGCGAAGTTGCTACCTTCAGGCAGGTGAGAGAGGGAGCAAGAGGGCGAACGAGCAGAGAGAGAGAGGGAGAGTGGGTTGTCGGTCCCGACCGGTTGCCGTCGGGAATCGCCGGTGAGCGGGGGGCAAAAATCTCAGATCTGGAGATTAGAACGAGTAGAAGAAAGAAGGAGGGGGGTGGGCCACCAAGAGTAGAAGAATGAACGGAGGAGTGGAGGTCCGTTGAAGGGCATTACCTAGATCTGAAATTGGGGGGGGGGGAGGGTGTCGGGGTGGAACAAGCGAGTAGCAAGGGGGATTAAAGGGTGTTGTTAATGTGAGTAAATTTGGGATGGGGAAGGCTGGAAGAAAGGAAATTGGGGTTAGTAATAAAATATTAGTATTATATAAATGTGTTTTATTTAATTTTTTTATATGGAAAATGATAATTTTGGAAAAGGGTAATTTTGGATGGAAAATTGATTTTTAAGCAGTTTTGGGTACGGAAAGAAATGCTTATAAACTACGAGGGCACCAAAAGGAATAAGTTTTTCCGTTGGACACCAAAAGGAAATGTCGATACCACTGGGGTAACAAGAGGAAGTTTCCTTGTTTTAATTATCTTTCTACTTTGCCTGCCATTTGCTACTTTGTGAAAATACCCATTGTTGGTATCTACTAGTTTCACATATTTAATTTTCGCTCTTTGTTTCCAATAGGTGTTGTGGAAATTGAGAATACTTTCTTTTTTTATTCATCATTCTTAATTGCTTTTAAATAATCATCTGACTTGGTGCAACTTGCATTTGTTGTTTAGATTCGTTAATTCTTTTTCAATATCTTTTAATTGTTCAAAAGTGTTTCCAAACGTTCGTTTGCTCCATTTTTTTGCACTCGTCTTAAGCATGTTCGTTTTCTTAACAAGTTGGTACATATTGGGACCTACTACCGACACTCTCCAGGCTTGTTTGACAATGTTTCGAAAATCCCTTAGTTGCATCCACACTTTTTCAAATTTAAACGGTGCTTCTATATAGGACTCGTAGTTACTCAGGTCTATTGCAATTTGACAATGGTCTGATGTAGAGAAAGTATAGTTCTTTGTGGTCAAGTTTGGATACCATTATAATTTCGTTACTAACTAAGGTCCCGTTTAACTTTTCATACATGTTGTTTACCTCGGTTCTATTTTTTCGCCAAGTAAAGGCGTTCCTTGGGTGGAAATATCATATAGATCGCATACTCTTGAAGTTGATTAGTCTCTCAAACCTAGATGGGTCCGGTTCTACCCCTCCTTTCTTCTCTGTAGGGTTTTGAATTTCGTTGAGGTCACCCATAACTATTGTAGGTAAGTTTATGTATTAAAGTGTACTAGTTAAAGGATTCCTGAATGTTTCCTTTTCTGCTTCCATAGGAGGGGCATATGCTAAACAGATAGCGATTATATGGTTGGTGGAGAGGTTCGTATATTTCATGATTACAAACCAAGGTTCGTGGGTCATGACCTCAATATGTTTGTTAGTTAGTTGGTGTGCTTTCCACATTATCCCAATTCCTCCTGACTTTCCAACAGACGGGGACCAAATCAGGTTATCAAATCCCGCTCTACGCCACAAGATACCAGGAGGCAATCTCTCAGTTTTGGTCTCAATTATCGCCATAAGTTGTATCCTTTCGATTTTACAAAGTAAGTCAATTTCCAGCCAAAACAATTTCCGACCTATACTCTACAGTTCCAAGTGCTTATTTTCTTTTAAAAACTTGACTAAAATTTGACAAGAGTTTATGATAACCCCATTTTTTTATCCTTATTCATAGACATGAAATCTTAGTCATCAAATGAGTGTGGTGATTAATACAATAGCTTACATCCATTCTGTTGTTAAAACATAAAACAAGTATATACATTCCTTGAGAAAGATGGCAGGGATCATGCACATACTTTTGCCTATGGGCATCTTTCAAATAATTACAACAATATATTCTAGTAATTTTCCACAACTTATGTAGTAATTGCAAGAGTTCAATTTAGCTTGTTATATGGTTCATGAAAAGAGACAACCTTATAGGGGTCATTTTTGAGGTAGTGAATTGGTTTTGCTCCTTAACTTTCCTTGTTGTAAAAGAAAGAACAAGTAGATGATTAGGGCAGATGTTCATAGGTTCTTTACTTGAATTTAGTAGTGAAGAAGGAAGATTAACATAGTTAGCTTGTTTGCATTCATTATGCAGGCCTATTTGGTTACATCCATCAAGATACAAACCACCATTCCAAGCATCATACTTGCACAAAGGGTTAATCATTAGAAAAACATATACGATTTTATCATCCATACTCTCCTATTTTTTATACTTGAGAGATCTGCCCATCTTAGTAAACAAAATACTACCATCAGTTTGACAAGTGATTTTATAGTGAGCAGTAAAATTGAGGATGTTAATAGGCATGACAATCTTCAATTTCTCTCTTCCTTTATGTTTCTCAAATTCAACAAAGCTAGCATTGTTCTTAGTGTTCTTATTTAGTTCCATCCCAATATTTACGGTTTTCTCCATCATAGTGGGTACAGGACCAAATTTTCCACAAGAATCCTCAAAGGGATATTGTTCAATAGCAAGTTGTTCATTATTGAAAAATTGCTCATCAATCAAGTACATGAGAACCTTTATATGAAGAAGGGCCTCTTTGAACCCGGAGGGTTTGGTCTAGTTAGCTCTCTTAAACAACTTTAGTTTTCCTTTATCACTGTCTTTAGTTACACCAAGCACACTGGCTTTTTTGTTCTTCTCAAGAAGCCCACTACTTAGGGTCTCCTCGACCATAGTGGGTTCGGTTTCATGGTGCTCATGGGTTCTCCCATTTGCTTGTTGTTTAGATAATGATATTTTCTCAATACATGGGCCGAAATTGAGGGATTTCTTAAGACTATGTTCTTTATTCATACTCACTACCCAAAACCACAATCTAGAATCAAAGATATCCATCCCCAAGTAATAAAAACTTCTAAAGTCAGAATTAAGAACATAGCTTTGGTTGAGAAACTCGGGCAGCATATTCATTCTAATCCCATAACAGATCCTTTCAAAGCAATACCAAGTAGCACATCAATAATCCTAAAGAGCATTAAGCTGCAAATACTAATTATACATAGAGTTAATAGATCTAGAAAGATCGCATCTTACCGACCGACTTTCAGCGTAGCTCTGAACTGTTTCACCGGAGAAAGATTCATCCTTGTTGCTTGCATCTTCCACTGAGCGGGTATTGTTGGAGATCCGATCTCCCATTCCCCCCTTACCGTTCCCCTCTAAGACCTTCTAGCAAGAGAACACTTCTCCTTTATGCACAATAAAGCGCTTCTTGAAGACAATGGATTTTGACTTCCAGTCTTCCACACCGGCGTGCGATATCTTATGCCTAAGATATCTGTCAATCCTTTTAGGACAGATTTATTTCCCTTTTTCTAGTTCAATTAGGATCATCTTTTTTCTTTTTAAACCCTTTCGTTGTAATCCTTTGCTCTTATGCATGAATAAACCTTTGATAGTAAAGTCGAGTCTTCCTCCTTCTCTTGGGTTTGTGCATCACCCCTATCAAGAGCCCACGCTCTCCATACACGAAGATCGTCACGTGGATCTCACCCTTGTCATCACGTTGACAAGTCCTCTTTCGCTAGCCATCACGTTGGTCTAGCCCTAGCATAGGCATCACGTTGGCTTTGCTTCTTCGCCCATCACATTGGACGTTGCTTATCCTTCAAGAAACCGCTTCTACAACCGTTCGAGAGACTCCGTACGCGACCTAGATCATCTTTCTAGCGCCTTAGCATTCATCGAGGCCGAGAGCGCATCAATTTTCCCTTGGACTTTTGCCACCCTCTTCTTCATCGAGGCCGAGGGCTTCTTGAGATTGTTGATGATAATTTTGTTACTTCAGTCTGTCCATTCGTTTGTGGGTAGCGGGGGGTGGACGTCACCAGATCAATATTTCACTGTCTACAACAATCCCTCATTCTTTTGCTAATGAATTGGGATCCATTGTCACATATGATCTCAACTAGGACCCCAAACCGACACAAGATGTTACTCTTGATGAAAGATATGACTTCTTGCTCTTTAACCTCACAGTATGCCTCGGCCTCTATCCATTTCGAAAATTAATCAATCATAGCTAGGAAAAATACCTTTTGTCCAGTCGACGGTGGTAGCTTGCCTAGTATGTCCATTCCCCACCTCATAAAGGGCCACGGCGTGATAGAGGGGTGCAGGCTGTAGGGTTTCTGAGGGCTGGTGTAGATCGTGCACGTGGCACTGACAAGCTTCACATTCTGGGCATACTCGGTAGCATCTTTCCGCATTGTAGGCCAATACCAACTTTGGCGCAAGATTTTGTTAGCCAAACTCCTTCCTCCTGCATGGCTCCCACACTCACCTATGTGAACCTCCTTCAGTATCCGTGTAGCATCCTCTTTCTCTACGCACCGCTAGAGGAACCCGGTGGCCGACTTGTGAAACAACACCCCCTCTTGGTAGAACTCGAATGGGTCGACAGCCGAAGCTAGTTCGACGAGTGAATCGGCTTGCTAGTTTTGCTCTTTGGGGACCTGCCCAAATTTAATTTTCTCAAACGCCGACATTAGTTCTTTGACGCGTCTCGGGTAAGCGATCATCCTGTCGTCTTTAACAAAAAGTGACCCCCATAATTGATTAACAACTAGGAGGGAATCGCAACATACCTCGAGAATTTGGATGGATAGTTCTTGTGCTAGTTCGAGGCCGAAGATTAGCGCTTCGTACTCAGATTCATTGTTGATAGCATCAAAGTTGCAACGTACAGCTTGTGTTATCTGATCCCCCCTTGCAAATTTTAGGACGGCACCTAGCTAGGCACCTCTAGCATGAGCTACCCCGTCGGTGTGTAGGGTCCATCCAGATAGTCCTCTCTAGTTCTTAGGGTTAAGATTTCTTGTTCAGCTTGTTGCTCAAGGGACAGTGTTAAATCTGTAATAAAGTCCGCTGGCACTTGGGATTTAATGGCTTTCCTTGGCTCAAACCGGATATCGAATCCACAAAAGTGGATAGCCCATTTGTCCATTCTTTCCGAATTCTCTGGCTTGTGCATTACCTGCCGCAACGGGTAGTTGTCGAGCACGAAAATAGTATGAGATTCAAAGTATGGCTTCAACTTGTTGGAGCACATCATTACGACAAGGACTAGCTTCTCTAGGGACGAATATCTGGTTTCAGCCGGGAGCATGCTCCGACTAACAAAGTATACTAGTGACTGACGGTCGTTCGCTTCCCTCACTAGTACCCCAATGAGTTGGTGGAATTGGCCTATGCGGTGGGGGGTTTCTGATGTCCATCTTTAGTGCTTTGTTTTTAGGTCTTTCTTAGGTTAGATTAGAGTTAGTTTCCTTAGTTTCTCCTTAGTTTTGGAGGCTTTTAGCTTAGTTCCCTCATTTCTATGAGATTCGGAGACTATGCGTGTTTTTGTGTGTTTTGTAGGCATTTCGGAGCAAGAATCATGGAGATTGGAGCATCATGGCATTATGGAGGAATTCAAGGAGGAAAAAGGAGTCAAAATGGAGCTAAAGATGCATGGAAAGAAGCCTGAAGTGAAGACCAAGTGAAGGGGGAAAGAATCGAGCCAAACCGAGCCAAACCGAGAGAGAACGGAGCGAAGAAAGCTGGATTTTGCCTTAGGACCGACTTTGATGTACCCAGGGCCCGAGGTCCATGGTGGACCGAGGTGTAGGATTGAGGTGTGGCAAGTCGGGCCCGAGGTACTTGGAAAATTTGCCTTTGGACCGAGGTAGACACTATGTCGGGCCCGAGGTCTCTCTGTGTCAATCCAGCTCGCCGGGCTTCGGATTCCTTTCTTTTAGGGATTTTCTTATTAATTCCCAAAATTGCATTTGTTTCCTTGGAGATCAAGGAGTTTAGAATTTTTAGAAGGGTAATCTAGTCTTTGTAATAGTGGGAAAACTCGATTTTAACCCTTGTAATCTCTCACTTAGGGGATATAGAGAAGAGAAGAAAATTGTAGAGGGAATTGAGAGTGAGGATTAGGGTTTGAGAGGAAGAAGGGGGTGGACACTTCTCCAAGGGAGGGAAGAAACCCAAGATCTAGAGGATTTGGGTGAATTCCTTTCCTTGGAGAGGAAAGAAAGCCTTGGCTTAGAGGATTGAAATGGAGATTTGTAGATCTAGCCTTTGGATTGTAAGAATTCTTCTTCCTTAGTTTAATTCAAGTTTGTTTTGGCTTTGATTTTGTGTTGTGTGTTCGATTCCCCTCTCTCCCTTACTTGATCGATTGATCTCGTCTTGGATTGAGGTCAAACGTGTGTGCTTGTGTTGTTGATTGTGGATTTGACTTGCATGAATCATGATTTGTCTATGGTCTTTGATGATTACTAGCTAGAATTCCATGATTAGTGAGTAGTTAGCTTGATCTTATGAGCATGATTCCTTTGTAAAAGCCGAGGAACAACCTTGTAGAGATAGACGAAGTAGCGAAAGTGAAAAGGTGATCTACAAGGTTGGTTCGAAGGGACGAAGAGAAAGCCTCTCAATCCGCGGTCGAATAGGAGTAGATAGAAAGTCGATTGGCTTGATTGTATGCGAAAGCCTCTAGTTCCTTGAGATTAATGGCACGATTTGATTGGATTTGTTGATCTATGTTCAAAGCGAAAGTCTTTAGTTCATTGATCTATGTGATAGCATGTGAAGTTGAAGTTGGCATGAACCCCTAGCCCTAGGATCTCCTTAGCCTAGCTCGTTTTTCCCTTTTGTGTTGATTGTTGCGTCGGGCCCGAGTCCCCTAGCTTTGAGCCCGACTTCGTTTGTGCCTAGGTACCTCGGACCCGAGATGGACAAACTCGGACCCGAGTTGCTTCGTGTGTTTTCTTCCCTTTGTGTTTGTATTAGATAATCAACCGTTCAACACATAATCCATAATTCCCCGTGTTCGACCTCGACCACCGTACTACAACGGGGTCGTGATACAAATTTATTTGTTGATTGACCCGAGGCTCTATCCTTAGGTCGTCCATTAGTTTCCTAATAATTCTCTCAAGAGTGGCGTTTGGAGCCACTTCTCTGATTCTTCCCCTTGCTGCGAAATAGCCCACCTCTCGTTGGAGCATCACGCAATCCTTGGTCTAGTGGCCTTGGTGGTTGTGGAAATCACACCATTTCGTCATGTCTCTGCTTGGATGTGGCTCTTTGTCCTTCTTGGGCCAACGGACCTGGTCTCCAAGCCTAGCCAAGTTCTTTACTAGTTCTGATGGTGAAATTTTTAGGTTGAACTCCTCGAGGGTTGGGGGAGGCTGTTCGCGGTCCCTTCCCGCCGTGGGTCTGGCGCTGGCCGTGTTTACTTGGCCATGGTTGGGCCTCGGATAAGGTTGTTTTCTCCATTCTCGACGGTGGTCTGAGGGCCCTCGCCTCTCATGTCTCTCTGGCTCTGCAGCTCTTTGGCGTAACTTTCGGTCCTCCTCCAACCGCACCTGCACTAGGGATTTGACTTGTACTTCCTCGAAGTTGGCACTAGGGTGTTTAGTGAGCTCTTCGTAAAGCCCACTATCTGGTACCACCCCCTGCCTGAATGCTTCCACGGTCGTCGCTATTGCAATTGGGGATGGTAATCTTCTCCTTGTTGAACCGGTCTAGATATTCTCTAGTTGACTCTTGAGATCTCTGGGTGATCCGATAGAGATCGCTAGACTGCTTCTCGACTCGCCGGCTGCTAGCAAATTGAGAGCGAAAAAGGTCGGACAGTTCCGCGAACGACTCGATGCTCCCTCACGGGAGGTTAATGAAGTAGGTCAGAGCGGGACCGGCCAAACTGGCCACGAATCCCCTACACATCACCGCTTCTTTCAAGTGGTACGGGACAGCATTGGTCATCATTTTTAGCTTATACATAGCCACATGCTCGTCTGAGTCGGAGGTACCGTTATAGGCGGGCATGCTCGGGATAGTGAATTTCTTTGGCATCTCTACGTTAGCTATCCGGGGGACAAACGGAGACTCGTCATATCCGTCCGGCGCCTCCGGATTGCTGGGGCGGATCGAATGATGCCCTTGTGCCACCTAGTCCGCGTGGCTCCGATCTACTCCTTGACTCGACGGCGGATGGCCGCGTCCAGGTCGCGACTGGCCTACGGTGCTCGTTGTCCTCTTCTTCTCCTTTGGGCTGCGTCTTTTGCCTGTGGTTGATACCAGTCGTGGGCCTTTTCTTCGTCAACTTCTCCTTGGGTCATTTCCACCTTTGGCCATTTCTTCATGATGCAACAATATGTATGATATTTTAGCTAAATGTGTATAATTTAATATTTGAATACGCCTGTCTTTATAATTGAGTATGTATAATCATAAAAAGTCCATTCATGCTTTAATCATAAAAGACGACTCATAATATACGCCATTTTATTTGATTATGTCCACTCAATTATAATATTGAATGTTTTTAAGTTCATTTAATTTACACACTAATAACATGATCATGTAACTATGTTATAGACACACTTAATTATAAAATATAAACACTAGTCTCCATGCACATTTAATATTAAGAATAGCATACGCAACCACAAAATATGTACAATCGGACTTTATGTCACCTTTTCAATTTTTATAAATGATGTTTGATATGATAAGGAAAGGAATAAAGGTCACCACAAGTATTAGTTGGACTTGTCTAGAGTATCCGTAAGAAATGAGAACTGGTTACTAACTTTAAAGAAAGAAGACAAATCGCCGTCCTAGAGTCTCGCGCTCGAGATCATATATATAGCACCAATGAATCTTTGGGGCGGTTAGTATTACAAAGTATGATTAATTAGTTGGAGACCAGGATTGATGCTGGGACAATAAGAAGGTGGAAAGTTAATGATTCATGGTTGATGTTACTAATGTGCTTATGTGCATTATGATTTATGATGAGATATTGTATGTCTCATATTAAAAAGACTAGTGAGATCGGACCTATAATCGGTTAGATTAATACTCTATCTTTTTCGATTAGACTAACTGTCCGAGATTGGGAGAAAAAGAAAAGAATCGATTAGACTAATCATCTGAGATTGGGAAAAAAAAAAGATCATAGTGCTGATTAGTGATTCCTGAACCCACTAACGTATGGCTTTAGTGGAAGTTCGGATTTAATATATTAAAGCTAATTAATAATGTGATTATGGTCATAGTAATCATCACACCCCATAAACCTAGTATTCTCTCCAGATCTCCAGATCTCCACTTCTCTTTCACGCCGGCGAACTTTCGTGGCTTCTCCATAGTGAATTTGTGCTTCTGCTTTGCTTTTGTAAGGTAATTTTTCTCTAATCTCCAATCTCTATTCTCTTTTTTTTCCCTTGTTCTTCTCTATATAGTCTTCTTCTACTATCGTAGGAAGTCAAGTTGGGAATTTCATCAGGCATGTCATGTTTGTGGTATTGTTAATTGTTGTTATTGAAGGTTGAATGTGAAGTCAAGAGTAAAAAATCAACTTTTGTACTGCTTTAATTCATAAAAAAATAGAACCCCTTTTTGTGTTCGAGATTTGGCAATATATACTGTTATCATCATTTGATCGGCTATATATACATACACTTCATCCAACTTTGGACTGCTATATATACGTTTTTTATTTATGAGTTTGAACAATCTCATTAGCTCTAGATCCACTTTGTACGTTTTTTTATATGTAATATGTATGTTTTTCATTTGCTGTGATTCTTCTAGTTATTCACCAATAGTGTTTCTTCTACTGATTTGTTAATTTTTTTATGTCTAGTTATGATTGTATAATTTTTCTATATAATTGTGTATGTAACAAGTTTGAAAAGTAAAGTATTTATATTCATTCCAGATTCCATGTTTACCAATACGAAACACTGGGTATGGGATTGAGTCTCATTCCAAAAGTGTAGGAGCATCCCCAAGAGATGTTAAAGTTTTTCTAAATTGAAGAAGCAAAAGCTATTTTCTCCAATTTTTTTCTACTTCAACTCCAACAGCTTCTCCATTTTGCAGAACATTTCTTATTTACAACCGCTTATCTATTTTGAAGAACTCAATGTTTATTAACTGAAAGAAATGAAAATATAATACAATCTTACTTTAAAAATACTTATTTTTTTATTTAAATAATATAGAAGTAATTATATATACTAAAGAATCATAATGTAAATAAGAAAATACAAAATTATGCATTCACAATTAGGTGTTGGAAAGACTATATATTATTGTTTAATATGGTTTTAGGGTCGGTACCGATCGACTAAAATATTTATGACTTATATACACATAAACTCAATAAAATTACGACTTATGTGAGCAAAAAGTTCATGCATTCACGAGAAGATATGTTAATTAAAACTATATATTTTATAATATATATGATGAATTTGCATTATATATTTAACACTAAAGGGAAAGCCTAAATTTTACACTCAATTTATATAAACATTCTATTATTAGCATAAATCCATTTTGAAGAAAAAGAATAATTACCATAAATGTATTTTGGAAAATCCCTTACATTTAGAGAATGAAGTGCATTTTTTTTCCCTTTTCCTTTTCCATTATGGAGAATGAGATGGAGAAGCTGTTGGGGTAAAAAAATGAGCTATAAGAGTATCCCCAACAACTTCTTTATTATAGAGAAAACGAGGGATTTGGGGGATTATAGCTCATTTTTTTTATTTTAAATTTATTTAATAAAATAATAAGAAAGTGATATACTCTTACCCCGGTGTGCCGTGTGGGATCCGATCATCCGAAAGGTCGATGTTGCATCATTACAATTTACAATTGTGATCCCATTTGAACCGTTGTGGATTAAGCGTTTGTGGCTCTCGTCTGCTTCAACTAGAAAGTCCCCTTTTGTCAGTACACTATCACGCCTACTCAATAGTTCAATACATAGAAATAGAATCACGTATTCGACCCCCAAAAAATTGCAAATTCTCACACGAGAAAACAATCGCACTTCTTTTTTTCCTTCCAGACTCCAGACATGGCAGAGCAGGTTTCAAACTCGACTGCTGGGAAGCCCATCCGTTGCAAAGGTGAGCCAATTTTCTGTTATAGCTATAGCTAGCTAAGTTATGTGACAAACTAAACTCGCACCGCTCGATCATGGTGGCGTTTATTGCAGCTGCGGTGGCTCGAAAGGCGGGCGAGCCACTGGTGATGGAGGAAGTGATCGTGGCTCCTCCTCAGTCCCATGAGGTCCGCATCAAGATCATCTGTACTTCTCTCTGTCACACCGACGTCACCTTTTGGAGATTGAACGTAAGCCTAAGTTACATACATATATATATAGGGTTTGCTATACTTGTTGTTAATAAGCACTTTTTAAGGAAAATTATGCTTTTTTTCTCTAGTAATACGTGAAATGTAGTTGTATTTTTATATTTATAATTTTTGGCGGTTGTATGGCCTATTTTGATTAGGAACCTCCTTCCGTTTTCCCTATGATTCTTGGACATGAAGCTGTGGGGTAAGAAAACGTACTTAAGTTACCTCAATCATCGTTAATTTTTCGTGCTCAATATGTCCAAAATTCAATCTCAATTCTCATGCATACTAGAGTAATTGAGAGCGTGGGCGAGAAAGTGGACGAAGTCGTACCAGGAGACTATGTGATCCCAACATTCTTGGCAGATTGCGGCGAATGCTCGGGTTGCAAGGGCCCGAAAGGGAACATATGCTCAGAGCAGCCGTTCGAGATCGCTCCTTACATGCCAAGGCACAAGACCACCCGATTCACCGACTTGGACGGCCAAGTTATCAACCATTTCGTGAACATCTCTAGCTTTACTCAGTATACGGTTATAGATGTCGCGCATATTGCCAAAGTTGACCCTGCAATTCCTCCGAATCGGGCTTGCCTGATTGGTTGCGGAATATCCACTGGTTAGTGGGCTTTCAAATCTCTGCCATGATGAATGTTAAAATCGTTTGTACATCTATTTGTTTGGTTCAACTAATCAACTTTGAGTTTTGAAATTTCAGGAGTCGGGGCGGCTTGGAAAGCCGGAGGAGTCGAAGAAGGGTCCACCGTGGTTGTGTTTGGGCTTGGTGTGATTGGCTTGGCGGTATGGTGGTGGTCATTAATTTTGACAATTTATGTTATTTGGTTTCTTCTATGTTCTATCTTCTTCTTTTTTGTTGCTATTTATGTGACCTCAAATTATTTATTTTTATTGAAATTTCTTGGATGAGTTTTATATTTGTTAGGTTGTAGAGGGTGCAAGGATATGTGGAGCCTCTAAAATTATTGGCGTGGATTTGATCCCTGAGAAATTTGAGATAGGTCAGCTTCTTTAATCAATAGTATAATCTTGGACGTATTTTAGAGTTCACATTTGTTTATTGGTCCATAATCACTAATTAGTATGACATTGACTTGTGTGTTACCAATTGAGAGATGTGTTTATGTCACAAGGGTATCAACTATGATACCAAAATTAGCATTGTAGTTACAGTACTTATTATTTGTTCGATTCTATGATGGGATTATATTATATATCATCATTTGCATGTTATTGTAAACATTCTTCCTTTGGATATTAAATGCAGGAAAAAAGTTTGGTCTTACGGACTTCATTAACCCTAAAGACTGTGGAGGAAAATCAGTGAGCCAGGTCCTCAATAAAACCCTTTGATAATTTATGCTTAAAATTTTGGCCTTACAGATTTTCATGGTCATTAGAGCCATTTATGAATAAAAACAAGTTGATAAGGTAGCCAATTCAAAAGTTATTTTTGGCTTGTACCAATCAAACTGGTACAAGCCAATTAGCCAAAATGGTCCATATGGTCCATGTATAATTGATTAAGTGAACATAGCTTGTTTTTCGTACCCATTTATTATAAACTGGTTACAACCATTCATTTGTCTTTGATTAATCCATTCTTTTAATTAAGCAGGTGGTTGTAGAGATGACCAATGGAGGCGTGGATTACGCCTTCGAGTGCGTTGGCCTAGCATCGCTCGTGCACGAAGCCTACGCCTGCACCCGAAGTGTTAGTCTTCTAATCCTCCATCATATATAGATAACAAGTTTCTCAAAATCAACACTTTCATTAAAACTCAAAACATTCGAAAATTTTGGATTTCTATATTTTTTCAGGGTTGGGGAAAAACAGTTGTGTTGGGTGTAGACAAGCCTCATTCCAACATCTCATTCAACTCAATTGACATGCTGTTTACTGGTAAGACTGTGAGAGGAAGCTTGTTTGGGGGTCTCAAAACCAAAACTGATGTGCCAACTTTGGTGAAATGGTACTTGGAAAAGGTACATTCAACTTACTTTTTCTGTAATGTTATTATTTTTGTTTTTAAAATGAAATTATTGATTTTTGAAAACGGACAATTTGGATTGCTTGGCAGAAAATGCAACTTGATGATTTTGTGACCCATGAGATGAAGATAGAGGATGTTAATGAAGCTATTGATCTGCTCGATCAGGGCAAGTGCCTTCGTTGTGTCATGTGGATGGACTAAAATTGGTTACTCCGACAACGTACTCCAAAATATGTGACCAACTTTGATTCGTCAGTGCAATGTTTATAATAAATACTATATTGTTCTATTAATAAGAATTGCAAGTAAAGTCATATCTCACCAATAATAATGATTGTGTGTGGCATATTTCACTTTGTTTTTTTTTTTTTTTTCTGAACAAGGTAAGAATTAGACGGGCTTCCTTACGGAGGCCGATCTAGAGCATCCAGCTGGATGAGAACGCGAAGTTCTTGACTGTTAAAGATGTGAGAGTTAGGGAATACGTGGCCCATTTTAGCAATTTTATCAGCCACAGTATTGCAATCCCTAGTCACATGACGGATGCGAATGTTCTCGAAATCGCGGAATAGCACCCAAATCTCCGCGATGTGCATATCAATTTCCCATGGACTTGGTCCTGTTCCACAGGCTGAATTAATGACTGTCTGGTTATCTCCCTCGATTTCCAGATTTCGTAATCCCCTTCTCTTAGCTTCTCTCATATCTTCTTTGAGAGCACGAACTTCAATCTGTACTATGGAATCGAATTTGTTTTGAGTCGATCCCATGCTAAGAATTTTTCCTAAATGGTCTCTTATTACAAAACCAGTAGAGGCAGACCCAGTTTCTAATTTTGATCCATCAAAATTTAGTTTATACCACCCACTTTGTGGCTTTTCCCAAGTTTTTTGCATAGTTCTTCTTCTTCCCCCACGTTTGTTCGTTTTCCGAAGTTTTTCCTCGTCTTCTTCCCATTCCTTGGCTTTGTTCCAAAGTGTAATTTGGGATTGAATGTATTTTGTCAGGTCTTGGATAATGTCATTTGGTTCTTTCTGTAAAACGTGTCTGTTTCTCTGTTGCCATATACACCACCATACAATTGATAGTTCAGTGAAATCTCGCGTTCCCAAAGCACTATGTATTTCTGTTATAATATTGGATGGTGCTTTACCCATAGTGTTAATTGCACGTAACACGTTCCCAATTTTAGGATTGATTTTATCCATGATGCTAATGGTATGAGGGCATTCTGTCATGATATGAATTGAATCTTCATTGAGGCAGTTGCACATTAGGCAACCCAGAGGTGTGGGTACATGTTTTTCTCTTAGTCGAGCTTTTGTTGGTAGACCATTTACATCAATTTTCCATAAAAAATTCTTCACCTTCGGAAAAACATCAAGTTTTCATATCCAATTGGTGGGTTTCGGTGTCTGATGTTGTGTTTTTGTGATTAGATCTATAGCTGAGGTTGTCGAGAACCAACCATTTTTGCTAGGTGCCCAATAGAGCCTGTCCCTAATACCCCTTGCTGGTATTGGAATGTTGTGTATTCGTTCTGTGATGTCTGGCGGGAGTATTTTTGTCAATTCATTGATGTTCCATTCATTTTCTTGGGTTATAAATGTTTTGACTCTCGTATCTTCATCACAATTTGGTTGATTTAATGCATACTTTTTTAGTGGGGCTTGCATAGCCCAGTTGTCAGTCCAGAACTTAATGGTTTCCCCATCGCCTACTTGCCAAATTAGTCCTTCCTCAAACTCTGTTCGTAAATTCATGAGTTTTGTCCATTGCCAGGACGTGTTTGTCTTTTTTTATATGTGAGTAGGAAATTATTGTGCATGTATTTCTCATTCATTAGGCGGACTCATATGTTGTCTGGTTCAGCTAATAGTTTCCATAATAGTTTCATCTGGAACACTTTATTCATTTGTTCAGATTTTCTTATTCCTAGTCCGCCATGGGATTTTGGTTTGCATATCTTATCCCACCCAACGAGTGGTTTGTGGTGGTGGTCCTTGTTCCATAGAAAGCATCTATTTAGTTGATCTAATTCCTTATGAACATGTGTCGGAAGCATAAAAGTTTGCATTGTATAGTATGGCTTTGTGACTAGGTTTGATCGTATTAAAGTAGTTCGGCCTTCTTGGGATAGGCTGTTCGCTTTCCACTTTGTTAACTGCATTTTAGATTTTCCGATTGTTTCTGCAAATGTGTCTTTGCTTACTTTGCCGCTAATTATTGGACAACCAAGGTATTTCTCAAGATTAGTCATCGTTGTAATACATAACACTTGTTGGATTCTCTGCTTTTGCTGATTATCCACATTTTTTGATGTTTGGAAGGCTGATTTATGGTAGTTAACTTTTTGTCCGGATATTGCACAATACTCTTCAATGGTTTGTTTCACTAGTGTACATGCATTTTGGGATGCTTTAGAAAAGATCATTATGTCGTCCGCAAATGCCAAGAATGGAATCTTTGTTCCAGCTCTTACAATTGGGAATCCAATAGAGTTTCGAGTTGTGTTGCTTATTAGCTGTAGTTTTCTTGCAAAAATTTCTGCGCCTAGGACGAAAAGGTATGGTGACAGAGGATCTCCTTGTCTAAGGCCTTTTTCAGGGTGGAAGAGGTCTGTTGGTACATTGTTGACTAATACTGACATTGATACTGTGGTAACACATTCTTTTATCCATTCTATGAACTTACTATAGAATCCAAATTTTTCCATAACTTCAAAAAGAAAATTCCAATTAACCCTGTCATATGCTTTTTCCATATCGAGTTTAATTGCAACCCATCATTCTTTTCCTTTCTTTCCTCGGAAGGAGTGGAATATTTCGTGTGCAATAAGAACATTATCTTGTATAGCCCTTTTAGCCACAAAAGCACCTTGTAATGGATGAATTAGTTTGTTCATGATACATTTTAATCGATCAGTTATGATTTTGGAGATAACTTTATAGATCGTAGAACACAAGCTGATAGGCCTGTAGTGGTTTGTAGATTCAGGGTTATCATTTTTCGGCAGCAGTGTGATAAAAGTATGGTTAATTTGTTTTAGCATCTTTCCAGAATGGAAGAAACTTTTGACTGCTTCGGTTACCGCTGGCCCAACAATATCCCAATACTTTTTATAAAAGCCGGATGACATGCCATCTGGTCCTGGTGATTTATCAGAGCCAATTTGCATGATAGCTTCCTTAATTTCTGCATTAGTTACAGGTTTGGTCAGGTGGTCATTGTCCTCGGTTGTAACTTCTGATGAAATGAGATTTAGGTATTGTTGAAGTAGTGTAAAGTTAATTTGTTCATTTTTGAATCTATTCTTGAATTCTTTGTGTATTTCTTCCCGAATATTCATTTCACCTAGGATTTGGGTGCCATTGTTTGTTCTTATTTCTCTAATTGCTTTCCTATTGCGCCTTCCATTCGCAATTTTATGAAAATACCCAGCATTTGTATCTACTAATTTGATATGTTTGGTTTTTGCTCGTTGTTTCCAATATGTTTTATGGTAGTTGAGTAAACTTTCTTTTTTGTTTATGATTCGGAGTTGTCGTTGTATCAGTGTCGGATCTGGGGATAGGTGAATTTGATCCTGGATTTTCATGAGGTCTTGTTCAATACGCTTTAATTGTTCAAATATATTTCCAAAGGTCGATTTGTTCCATTTCTTTGCTTGGGCTTTCAGGAGTTGTGTTTTCTTAGCTAGTTGGAACATGTTGGATCCAGGGAAAGAAACGCGCCAAGATTGTTTGACAATGTTTCTAAAGTCCTTTCTCTGCATCCACATTTTTTCAAATTTGAATGGAAGCGCCTTGTTAGCTTGTATATCATTTAGTTCAATAGCAATTTGACAGTGGTCTGATGTTGAGAAAGCATAATTTTTTGTGGCTATTTCTGGGAACCACTGTACGATTTGATTACTAACCAAGGTTCGATCGAGTTTTTCGTATTAGTTATCCACTTCTGTGCGGTTTTTGCGCCATGTAAATTTGTTTCCAACGGTAGGAATATCCATAAGGTCACACTCATTTTTGAAATTTATTAGCCTATTGAATCTAGTTGGGTCCGGCTCCACACCCCCTTTCTTCTCGCTTGGGTCTTGAATTTCGTTTAGATCACCTATAACTATAGTCGGGAGATTAACTAGCTTAATGATGTTAGTGAGTTTGGTCCAAAAAACTTCTTTATCAGGCTCATTAGGTGGTGCATAGGTTAAAAATATCGCCACCACATTTTTGGAAGTTAAATTGGTGTATTTCAGGACTATGAATTGAGGCTCATGGATCATGGTTTCAATTAGCTCCTTTGTTAGTTGGTGTGCTTTCCAAATAACCCCTATTCCTCCTGCTTTGCCAATTGCAGGGGACCGAATCATATTATCAAAACCCGCCATTCTCCATTGATAATCACTCGGTGTCTTTTCCGTTTTGGTTTCTACAAATGTCATCAACTGTATTCGTTCTATTTTACAAAAGGAGTCTATCTCTGGCCAAAAGGATTTCCGGCCCATCCCTCGACAATTCCAAACAGAGATCTTCATCTAAATCCTTTTTGGTTTATTTTGCGGGCAAGGGGGTCTCCCGCGTGTTTCTTCCCTTTTGTTTTAATTTCAGATATTGAATTCCCGTTGTACAAATCATAACAGCATATCAACCTTCTATGATCAAGGGCATTCTCACAAAGTTTCTCAAGACAGTCCGTATACAGGTCTTTGTTGACTAAAAGGGATCGGATATTTTTCCAATTTACATAATGTTGATTCTCAAGCTGCACAAAGCTGTTCCAACATGTTGTATTGATAATGCTCAAGTGTTCCTTTAGGTGAGTTTTGTTCGGAATTCTTCGAGTTGGTCTCTTACTTGGTCTATTAGTAGGTTGCAGTTTCGTTCTCAGCTCGTTCATGTATCCCTTCTTGCATCCTTGATTATCTTTTTGCTCCTTCCTTTGTTTATTCCTGAATTTCTCTACATTATGACATAGTTTCGTCCAAGAGAACATGTAGTCAAAAAAGTGGAGATTACACAGTTTCCAGATCAAAATAGACATAGTATAGGTCACTTCCTTAATTTGATCATCTTCTCTTATTTCATAGTAGTTACACAGCACAGTGTAATTTCGAACATTAGGATAGTTTTCATCCAGTGCGGTTTTAGAAAAGATGTAGTCGTTTTTGCTCAAGAGAACAGCACGCAAGCCACAAATCTCATAGTAACATGGATAGTTGATATCACATAATCCAGGATGATAATCAGCTAACCTATAAGGCCAAACATTACAAAGGGATACCCAAGGGTGACTATATTGCCAATCTTTTGTCATGACCTGTTGTTTAGAATTTTCTTGTTCAGGATTCAATTGTGCAAGAGCAAGAGAAATTCCACTCAATCTGGGCTCCTCGCCATGAGTGCGATTGGGTTCAAACTTTCCAGGAAAATCAATGGAAAGGCGTTGTTCAAACGATAGTTTTTCAGATGTTCGATTTCTGGTTCCAGATTCAAATAATAGTTTAGAAGCACCACAACGAATGCCAACAAACAGGACAATTATCTCAAGGGTTACATTATCACCACTTTTCAGATTAGAGATGTACATCAAGTAGTCTAGGTGCAGGACAAGGAAATAAGGGTTTAAGATGGAAAGGAAAGACCTGTTTAGGGGGTTCGTTCGCTGCTCGGAGCCGATCTTACACGGAGGAGAAGATCCCACTTCCCCTGTAGACTTCTTTGGACAGCAACTCCCGGAACTCCGCCCTTCTCGATGCTTTGATTTTGTCTCGCCCCTTTTTGGAAACGAGGGGATGAAGTGAAATCCCATCAAATCTACCCATAGCCCCAAAGCCGTGTTTGAAACTTGTATATACACATTCCTCCTTCGACTATGCCTTCTTCTTCTTCTACCATGGCTCCATCTTGCTTTGAGAGTGGCTTTTAGATTAGCTTTTCGCCATCTCGCACAAAAACGGTGGGATCTGATTTCTTGCCTTTGTTGCTTCAATGGACAGATTTCCACCCAATAGTGGTTAGAGAAGGGTTCAATTGGGGTTTTCAAGAGGAAAAGCCATAGGGCAAGACCAAATTTTTCTTGATTCATGGGGCTAGGGTTCAGATTTGGGGATGAAGAGCTACAGTAGATAATCGCCAGGGGCAACGCATATTTCACTTTGTTGTTGTTGTTTGTAACCTATTTCCGAACAAAGTTTTTTTTTTGTACAAATTTCCGAATAAATTTGTCATCAACAATTGTAGTGATAAACACTGGTTTTTTTAAGAATGTCTTCGGTCATCTAATCAATCGATTAAGATTTAGGGTCTGTTTGGATAGACATGCATTAAATTGCATTATGATTTATTTTGCTTTAAAGTTTAATTTGCATTAAATGAATTTATTGAAGTAATATATTATGGCTAAAACGTGTTTACATTATATGCGACATACCCCTTCACCTTCCTTCCCCTGTCAAGATGTAGTGGTGAGGGTGGTTGTTGTGAAGTTACAGTGGTTAAGGAAGAAGATGAGTGAAAGAATAATTCATCAAATCATTTTCATCCAAACACATTTTAATTATTTAATACATTAAACATTCCATAATACATTATAATGCATTATGATTGGCTATCCAAACAGACCCTTAAGACTGTAGTCCAGAATGTGGTTCATCTCTCTCGATAGTATCCTCACCAAAAAAAAAAACTATGTTTTTTCAAGACTAAAATTTGGTTTTGTTTCAATCATATGACAAATTTTCAGAATGTCAAGTCGTTCAACTCTGAGTTTCAAGCTTTTAATTTTTTTTATATAACTAAAAACAAACCCTTCAAAGTATGGGAATATAAAAACGCATTCAATCATATAAAAAAAAGAGGGTTATGATCGTAACACAATCATTAATCTAAAGACTATACCTTAAATAGATTTTCCATTGTCACCAATGCTGACATTTTTCTGGATAAAAATATTGAGATTTAATAATGCTTCATCTAACATATCCGGTACAGCTTTTTTTTTTTTGCACGAATTTTTTTTTTTTTTGCACGAATATTTGGAAAAACAAAATTAATAACTACAAAAATAAAATAAAAATGTCATGAAACTACTGTCTCCAATTTTTGCAGGCCTAGTCATAAGTACGGTTGGAAACTTGGAATTGGCCCAATGAGTCAAGCAAGAAGATCCGAAACTCTCAGCAGTGGCCCAGATCCGGCCCGACAACGTTGGAGCTTGATCCCAAGACCCGCCTGCAAAATTTTCAAGAATCGAATTCCCCGTCGAGGAAACTCTAGACTCAAATCCTCCCGAATCTCCGATTCACTCCCCCTACTTCCGTTTGCACCTTCAATCGTCCCGGGAATCGCTTCAATTTCGGCTCCGATCTCCGGGAACAATCTAACCTTTTCCATTACTTTCAGAGGGGTGGAGGTGAGGGAGAGGAATTCGACGAAGAAAGAGGGGGGGGATCGGCGTAGTAGATCCAGAACCGGCGTCGTCGAGATGATCACTCGGCATAATTTGGCCGAGCAGCTAAGAGAATACCAGATTCGATCTAAACATGATTGGGCATCGGCTTCGTTTTTCTCCGCTACCACTAGTTTCAGCTCTGCCTCTAGGTAATGAAATTATCCCTAATTTCCCATTGTCCAAGAGGTTTTTTTTCCGTTAGTTTCTGAATTGTTGAATTGCGAGGGCTTTTGTCTGGATTGATTGCGTGCCTGCTTGCGCCAATTCGTCTGGATTGTTGGCGATTGCTTGCTTGAATCGATCTTGGTGTTGAGTTTTGTAGTTAGGTAATTGAAGTTTGGACCTGGATATTTGGACTTGAATTGCGGATCTTTTTGAATTCTTGAGTTAGTTTCAAATGTGTTTTGCCCTAGATTGTGCGCTTGCTGTATATTGAAATTTGGGAAATGAAAGGAACAAGTATTTCATTATTTGGTTTCAGATCTGAAGAGAAACTTTTGAACTTAGGCTTGCTGTTCGAAAACAAAGTCAGGCCTTTTCTAGCCTAACTACGATCATTTGCCTGCTTCATTTGTCTCCACCCGAAGTCTCCTTTCAGAGCAATAGCCTCTGGGTTAATGTGTCTAAAAATCAAGAGTACTCTACAGCTAATTGTGATCACTCCACTCTTTTTGTGTATCTTTGTAGCTCCCGCCTCCGACATTGATAAGAATACATATGATTCTTGATCACACATGCTCCAATTTTTTAAGCTAGGCATGCCTTTTTGGTTTTCTTTTACACCAAGTTGGCAAGAAGGAAGCATAATTGTATGAGCTGAGTGGAGGGCTTGAATGTTGATTATATAGTGCAATGTTTGGGATCACTATGCATTTGTAAACTTCTTCTTGTGCATCACTTAGCTTGCATATCCTGTTCTTTCCCCTTTTCCGACCACTACACTTGCTCCAGTACCACTTTGAACGATGGCTAGAAACAAAAAGCTCTTAGTTTTTCCAAGCACGATCAATACAAAATTGAGCCGCCCTTAATTGTGTGGGATGTAGTATGTGCACTAAAAGCAGCTAAGCAAAACCTTATGGTGTAACTTGAAAATTCCGTCACTGCACTTACCCATGTGGAGATTGATGACTCTTAGTGTGTGCACTAAAACCACTAGTTTGCATGCTCACACAGTTAATGCAAGTAGGAATAGTGATACCCTTTTGTGAATGTAGTGTGGCAATCAGGCTTTTCAATAATCTCTTGTTTGCTTACCCTATTATCTGGCCATTATACTTTGCTTCTAAATTTAAGGCTCCTAAGATCTTGCTTTTGTGATGCTGTGGTGTAAATGATGGATCGATGACCCTAGCGTGACTTGTTGTACAGGAGAGGCTCCGTAATATGGGATGTCATAATACTCCCCTTTTCATTCTTATATTGATATTTGCCTTTGTGTTTTGTGTTTGCAGGGCGGACATAGTGATCTTCGTAATATGGGAACTCGTAATACTTGCATTCATAGTTTTCTCAGCGGTTTCTCTGTATTTCAGGCATATGAGGCTTGCATTCATCTTAGTATGTGTCACTTTGCTATTGCTTCTGTGCATGAAAATCATGAAGCAAGTGAGATTGGCTCGAAAGAAAAAGCGAAGGATGCTTCTTCCCTTGTCTATGTAAAGGTTCTGAGGTACTCGTCTTAAGAAGAGAGTGCAAAATGTGAGCTTTTTTTTTTTTTTTTTTTATCTTTTCTGTCATTTTCTGGCACTTCTTAGGAATTAGAAAACTTGAGCCCTTAAAGAATGCGGAGATAAGTTCACAGTCGGTTTCATCTCCATCAGCAAAATCGGAGTCCATAGGAATATATTCTTGGCTTGCGTCCTAACATGATATTTTTGGAGGCAACTGGATGAACTCTCTCATCATGGTACAAGCTAGCACACAGTTATTTTTCATGTATTTGGTTGATCAAGAGATGGAGCATAATCCATACTTGTGTTTGTGGGAGCTCTGAGTAATTTGATTGCACCAGTTGCCAATTATTTTCAGTCTTGCTGTTTTGGATTTGAGACTGTACGTATTTGCTTTAGTCTATAGCTGAGTTACTGCCTTACTGGATATGCGATGAAATTTTACTTTGCTGTATGTAGTAGATACACTGATACAGAGACATTATAAACAAGCCACGAAGGCTGCTTTAATTAAGATTGGTCTTGTTTTCATGGTTCAGCAATCAGCATATCATGTAAGGATGCAGAAGAAGTTCATTGCTTACTTGCATTCTCTAGTACAGAATAAAGTAGAGCTCGGTACTGCCATTTTTACCACTTATTTTCTTCCATACAAATAAATCCATTTTAACCAGAAAAGAATTAAACCACTTTTTTACATTATTTTTTGTTTCACTTTTCATTTTACATGGTCTTGAAAATCATGCAATTTCATAATTATGAGTTCATTTGCCTTCTAGATTGGAAGATGAATGAGAATCTTATATTTTTACATAACAATGTTATAAGCCTGCAAATATGAATAACATGATTTGACCAAAACAAATATGAATAACATGGCATGTTTTATTTTCGGGCAATTTGTCTTCCCATTATATCAAACATAATTATTGTTCAACCCAAAAAAAAATCAAACATAATTATTGAAGTTCATGGTTCATATTTTTCTACCATTTATTAAAGTTCAACAATTGATCAAGTTTTGTTGATCATATAACTCTGATTTTTTTACCTTCCAAGTGCATTTATTAAATTCTGACATATGAAGTTGAACCAATTGAGTAAAAATTTTGATCCCATCGATCTTCCGAATGTATCAAACACAACACACCTCTTTATTTTTTTAATTTTAATTGCCACGAAAATAAACCAAGACCCACTTCAATATTGCAAATGTAAAACAAGACAAGCACCAATAACAACAAATTCAAAATTAACCCATGCTTATAAATCGTGAAATCAAGCAATTATGTACAAAAAATGAATATAGTATAAAAATAGAAACCCATACTTTTCTCCACTCTGTCTCTCTTTATTTTTTTTGATTGTTTGAAATAATTAACACCTACATCCCGACATCACCTATATCCTCTGTTTTTTTTTTTGATAAACTCATTTGTTTTGCTCCATTAAATGAATATTGAATCGATGTTTACATTAGGTTGATTTTGGCAGTAAGCTTAGATTAAAAATTACTATATGTGTGTGAGGATGTTTAGGAGTGAAACTCTGGTACAAATCAGACTCCTAAACACCCTCTCACTCCCATCCTCCATCCCACTCACACACTCATCCAACTCCTTCATTCTCTTCACCAACACCTCCGCCGGTTTCTTGTCCTCCACGTCACCCTTCCCGGCCTTCACAAACCCGAACCCGGCCCACGACACGGATCTCGATCTCCTCCTTTCCGAGCCCAACGTTGACCTCATCACTCCGTCAAACACTGCAGCCGAGACCACCCCCGTGAGCTCATGCACGTCGCGTATAAGACACGGTATCTCATCGCGACCGTCGGTCATGGCGACGGTAGGGCACTGGACGGAACGGACGGCCGAGATGAGCTTAGCCAGCTCCTTGGCGATCTTCTTCTGTGACTTGACGTGCTCTGCAAGTTTCGAGTGGTCGTTCCTCCGGACCGCCACGTGGGCCCCGGAGAGCTCCTGCTTGAGGGCCAGGACCGAGCCCTGGAAGATCCCGAAGACGTCGACGAACTGGAGGAAGCTCTCTAGAAGCTTCTCGACGAGGTCGGAGCGGTGGCAGAGCGCGTCGTGGGTCTGGGGCGTCTGGAGGACGTCGTCGAGCGAGTCGAGCACGCTCTTGAGCCGTGTCAGCCCGTTGACGAGCCAAGAGTTGTTGTTAGAGTGATCAGGTGGGGGTGCGGAGCAGGGGATAATGAGGCCGGGCCTAGAGTTGGCCCAGGATCTGAGCTCGTTGATCTCGTCCCGTAGCTGGGGGATCAACGGCTGAGATCGGACGCAGGGGAGACTGCAGGAGCGAACGTGGAGGGATTTCGATGGACGGTCGGGATTGGGGTGGGGGAATGATACGGTGCGACGGTATTTACTATGAGCCATCATTTTTTGTTTTTGGTAGTTGATGAGGATGAAGTTTGAAAGTGGAAAGGTGTTTTTTGGAGCTAGAGGGTGTTTGGTTTAACGGTGGGAATTAAATCAGGTGAGATTAGAAGGTGCTTTATATAGGGCAGTCGAAGAACGCACGAGGGCCGGGGTATGTAATGTACGTATGGAGTGGAAATGTGGAATGAAACAAATTATTATAGTATTGTTTTGGGATCCAAAAGATTGAAGAAAATAACACAAACTCACCCTTAGTAAGTATCTCTTCAAAAACCAGCTCAAAGAAAGCTACAACAATGCTAGTTATCTTATCAAAATTAAATCTATAAAGTAATATTTTTTTGATCAGGAAAGGATTTAATGTATTAGATTTAGACAAGTTTGATAGATTGAGAGGCCGAAATAATCAGAAGTCGGATAAACTGATAATCAAGAACACACGTAAGAAAGCCTCAAGCAAGCAAGCAAGCGAGTCAAACACCAAGGGATGGATGGTTGGACGAATCGGTACATATAAAAAACGAGTCACTCCTTCCAGGAAGCGTTATTGTGGTTATTTTTAGTTGTGAAAGAAGAATCATGTATGTGCCATTTTGTATAAAATGTACAATATCCGGACAATTTTGTGAAATATTATGACTAAGTTATGGTTGATATTGTTTTGCTTTTATTTTATTTTTGGGTCAAGGTGAAGAGTGAAAGAAATACAGCTGGGGGCGTGTGAGCATGTGAGGTGAGTTGGGGGAGAATGGAGAAAGGCGCGTGAAAATGAAGGGAAGAAGAGGTTCCCTTTTCGGTGGAGAGGGAACACAACGTGGCCGAACCAGCTGGCGTCAGTTAATGTCACCTTTTGGAATCGGCCCGGGAGGGGTGGTCCCCTCTTTATTTGGACGATTGTGTGGGCCCACTCCCACATGGCCGAGTTGGGCCTTGTTTCAATCATGTTATGAAAAACAAACCCGTTTTAAACCAAAGTTTTATTTCAGTAGTATTACATAGAGTTTTGTTAGGGTGGATAAGAGTGGTAGTTAGTACGCGATGTGTAAGTCAAACGGTGGTTGATATCTTTAGAGCTTAACGAATTGCATGCACTTGAGGTATCAACTGATTCAACTCACTGGTTCAACACTCACAAATTTATCGGGAGGCTTTGGGTTCAAGATTCTAAGATGACAGTTTGCTCTCTTCTCTTAAAATTGATTAGTTAGCAGTTCTCGTCATTTGTTTGGTTTGCTCGTCAGCATATATTATACAAACAAATGAAGCTTAAATGTACACTACATAATATATTTGGGAGAGACCACCAATATTCGAGTTTGGTTATATATAAACAAGTGAGCCTTAAATTGCACATACATACTCAAGCTCGGAAACGGCTTAGAAATGAGACTTATCCGATCAAGCCGAGCATCAAGTGGCTCGTAAACGTCTCGATCAGTTTATTTACAACCACAACTAGCAACTCAAAAATCCATCCTAGGAATGATCAGATCTATATATAGAATGTACACGACAATTAAGCAGTTAATAGTACCCGATGTGTTCAACATTATCCTAAGCATTAGATCTATTAGATGGAAGACGACATGTTAGCCTAATATCAACTAGATCTATCGTCAATTTAAAACGCTTTAATCTCATAAAATTATAGTAAATCTATCTGGCAACCTACTCACGTACGCAATATATACCATGCACTAGTAAGAAAATAATCTAAGTCTGCATGATTCGTGCATGTCTAGGTTATTATTGTAGGAAATATATATGCATGGGGTCGGAGGTTTTATATGGTCAACATTTCTTCTATAAGTTAATTCTAACAAAAAAAAACGGGTAGATCGATCGCTGAACTTTCTTCAACAATTATATATGTTTATTTTAACCTTAGGTTGTTTGTCTGCTCTCGATAGCTAATTGAGGCACATGATCGATCGGTTACATCGAGGGGTTAATAGATGACAAACTTAATCTAGATAGTTTCTTTTTTTAATTATAACGTTAACATGCAAAAGTAGTTGTTTATCTGACTCCACGACAAAGGAGCTCACTGGAACCTGTCTATTTCTCGTTGTACATTGGACCTCTAATTTTTTTTTGATCAAATGGACTTCTAATTGATATAAGTATTAACCCTAGCTTCTGACAAAATAGGAGAACAGAAATAATAACGTAGCTAGCTAACAACATGTATCGAAAAGGCGCTAGTTGATGAATATACATATGATATTATCTGGTTAATTTTCAAATAAACTAATATATATTATGTATATAACATACATTAAAGTATTTGGTTATTGCAAAATGTAGCTAATCTTGTGCTTAAGTTTATGGTAAGAATTGTAATGAAGAAAATCTAGGGATATCTAAATTGCGCGTAGTTACAAGTACTGCTGATGGCTCAAGAAGATTGGGCTATTAGTTCCAACATGCATGGTAACAGAGCAACCTTCCTTCACTTTGGTTGTTGATTAATGTTTCTAATTTTTTATTTGTCTAGGACGTTTAATTCGTTGTTGCTTCTATATATCTGTTTCAAAATGGTTTTTGAAGGCCTAGGATGTGAACTCTTCTTGAGGAATCATCAATCTCTCCTTCAAAAACCATTTTGAAACAGATAGAATAAGATTCGGGAACGAGGAAGTGCTCGATGATAATTTCATTGTCCGCTAAGAATAAAATTGGGATGATAGATGGAAATCAATCAAATCATGGAACCCTAGCTAGGACTAGGAGGAGTAGTATATGATGTGGTTAAGACTTCGTTCGACTAGGCAAGTAGCTAGTGGAGAGCGGAAGAAAGTAAACGCTAGCGGAATCCAATCCCCTTAGGGTTACAAGGATACTAGTTTTTTTAGGATTCCGCCCCCGCTAACGGAATATGTTATCCATTCCGCTACTGCCGAGCAGAGTCTAAATCTTGGATTTAAAAAACGCCGTAAGCAATGAAGTTGTAGAAAGAATGATATTTGTGCATAAATTGCTTGTGTGAGGAATTATGTGCATGCTATATATGAACAATCTAATCTTGCGCATAATTTCTATTTGATGAAGGAATTACGCATTCATAAAACGCCCTCTTGAAGGGCCGGAAAGTCCCGCCTCTCCTTCGACTAAAAAAAAAAAGGAATTACGCATTCATTTCACAAGGAAATAAGATATCGCCTACACCCCACGCTTTATCCTATTCTAAACTTTGTTGACCTCTATTTTTTAGTAATAACATTACTTGGGAGAATCGAACCAAAAATCTCGAGCACTACCTTGAGACTTAACCATTCAACTAAACTAGCTAGTATTAGTCCCGTACCTTAAAGATACGAATTTGATTTAACAAAAAAAATAATGTAAACTTTATATAAAGTTATTCAAACGAATACTTTGATATAAAATCTTGTATTATTAATTTGTTCAATTTGTTTTTTTATAGGATTTGTTTTAATAATATTGTATTTTCGCTATAATATATTCTTTCAATCAAAAAAAGATTTGTATGATTATAATTTCTTATATAAGGATTGAATACTTCTAAGATTTTGTAGAATTTATTTTAATGTTTATGGATTATAATTTTAATTATAAGTTTAATTGGAGTTGATATATATTTTTTATATTATTATTTTACTCTCCAATCTAGTATATAGTAAGATTAAATAACTATATCTTTTTTTTGGTTGAATTAAATAACTATATCTTTAAAGAAAACTTAATGATACAATTTCAATATTATATATTCTTTCATATTTTATATACATGTGGGGTATATAGACCTGTCGATCGGGTCGGGTCGGGCGGGTTCGGGTCGAGTCGTTCCGGGGTCGGGTTGAGTTCGGGTTACGGGTCAAACTGGGTCGGGACGTTTCGGGTTTTTGGGTCGGGCTGGGTCAACCCAACGGGTCATGACTATCAATTTTTTTACCAAAATTTAAATAAAATATTATTTTCAAATATTTTAATAATAAAATTGTTAGTACACAAAATATTTTGTCAGTGTACAGGTCTCAATTTCTTCTTCAATGATCTTCAATGTTCTTCCACTCTACAAGCCTCTCTCCCTTCAATGACCTGCAAAACAATGGACCAAGGGGCGAGCGACCCCTAATCCACCTCCGATGCTTAAGTCAGTAAGGGCAATGGTGATCAAAGGCGTTAGGCAGAGCGATAGCTTAGAACATAACTTACCAGGCACATGCATGCATGTGTATTTATAGAGGAGAGGGACAGGAGGGGGAGAGGCGCGCGTCCCAAGGCAGACCGGCCCACTAGGGTTAGGGTTTCGCGATGTCTTGCTCCCCAAGTCAACCAAATATCTTATCTCAGGCGAAGATAAGATTCTCCTCCATAAATAATATCCTAACTAGAGTAACTATCCTAATAAAGGATATAGCATAATAAATATGGATAGCAAAATAAATAAGACAGAGAATTAAATGCTAACTAATTAATAGGGAATTTTGCCCGCCCACAATGCCCCCCTCCGGGACCCGGATACTCGTACACCCTGTGCTATCCCGGGTATAGGGACCGGAGCTTAAGCGGTGAGTGGCCATGCAGATTAGGATGCTCTTATTCGTATATTCATATATTCGTACATTCCGTACAATCGTATATGCGTATATTCGTATATTCGTACATCCGTATTCTTCAAATACGGGATCCGTGCAACTCCTACGCATTCGTATCGTAGGGCCTTCATAGGGTGTTTTCCTTGGCCAAGTTATTCCGTTAGCGCGTCGCATAACGTTGGTATTTTTTTTTTGTGCAAGACTCAATCTAATGCAAGACAATGCAAATTCAATTAAAAATTCAAATATGAAATGAACTAAGGACAAACTAGAAAATGAAAACCTAAAGGGGGGGCCTCATCAAAACCGCGTGGGAAAAAGAGTACCGCCCCCACTATATGAGATCCTAGGTCTCGGCTTGACTTATCTAGGGCCGCGCAGGGCCTCAAGTCGCCGGATTCTCGACCGCGCCCGCGGGAGATGGGCCGCGCTCGCGGCCGCCCTCACCGTGCTCGCGGCGGTCGGAGCCGCGCTCGTGGCGATCCGGGCGGTGCTCTCGGTCGGTGCCGGTGACTATGTCCACTCGCCCGAGCCCTTTGTCGCCCTCTGCGATCCTCTCGTTGGGCCGGACTCCTTTCGCGCATAGCCTCGCTTGAAGTTGGTTAGCCCAAACCCGTACGATCGCGCCCTTATCCATGAATTGGACCATTTGATGTAGGGATGAAGGTACCGCTCCCATGCCATGGATCCAAGGTCGCCCGAGTATCAAGTTGTACGGTCCTGGGACGTCGACGACTACGAACTCGGTGTGATGCTCCTTTCCGGCGAGACTTACTCGAGCCTTTAGGACTCCAAGTGGAAAAGTGGGGTATCCACCGAGTCCGAAAAGTTGCATATTGACCTCTTCAAGGTCCTTCTTGGATTTTCCGAGTGATTTGAGCGTGTCGTAGTACATCACGTCGACCGAGCTGCCGGAATCCACTAAGGCGCGGTGGATCTTGACCTCTCCGAGCTCCACCGTCAGGACAAGCGGGTCGTTATGCGGGTGCTGGACAGTTGCCAAGTCTTCGTCGCGAAAGACAAGTCCGGGCCCGCGTGGTCCAATTGAGGGGCGCGGCTCAGCATGCTGGACACGCATCACCTCTAGCTCGTGGCACTCCCTGCGAAACCGACCTCCCGACTCCGGATCATCTTCTTTGTAGAGAGCCGTAATAGTCTGGACCACCTCGATCTGCTTAGCACTCGTTCCCTCGTCATCCGAGGTCTTAACATATTGCTTGAGGTGTCCTTTCTTTACTAGCTCCTCGAGGTATTCTTTGAGGGGCTCACAATCCTCGGTCATATGCCCCCGAGCTCGGTGGTACATGCACCACTTACGCCCGCGTTGGTTGTCCTCCGCATCCCCCTTTGGCGGGTACTTGAACCATTCAAAGTTCCGGATCCGAGTCAAGATACGATAGATCGGAATATTGAATGTAGTGAATACGCCTTGATCTACCCTTTTTCGCTTCCCGGTGTTCGGCCTAGGCGATCCGCGCGCCCGGCGGGAAGGTGTGGGGGACCGATCGCCGTCGTCTTCATCCTCCAACTTGGCATATTGATGGACCCGATCCTGTAGCTCATCGAGCGTAGAAGGCAGGCGCAGAGTCAGGCTCTCTCGGAGCTTGGACTTCTTTGGTACAGCCCGGCGGAAGGTGTCCATAGCGGTCTTCTCATCGCACCCGTCGATTTGAGCGTAGCACTCCATGAAACGGTTCGCGAACCGACGGAGGCCCTCATCCTTGCGTTGCTTTAGGCTGAGCAACGTGTCCAATGAGATCGCTTCTCGACTGTTGGCAATGTACCGTTTGGCGAAAGCCGAAGCCAACTGCCCCCATGATCGGATCGACCCGGACTCCAAGCTTTGGAACCATCTAATCGCGCCCTTCCGAGACTCCCGGGGAACATCTTACACATGATGGCGTCGTCAGAAGTCCATAACGCCATCTTGTGTGTGTAATAGGAGATGTGGTTCACTGGGTCCGACACTCCGTCGTAGACCGTGAAGCTTGGTGGTGTGAACTTCTTGGGCGGCTCCGCCTGCTGAATAGTTCGATGGAATGGTGTAGAAGTTACCAAAGCCAACTTCCTATCCACTTGGTCCTGAGCCGACTGCTGCAGTCCTCCTTGGCTCTTGATCAGGGCGAGCAACCTCTTCTCGGTTCGCTACTCGGCTTGAGCCTCAATCTCGCAACGCTCGTCACGGTCGACCCTGTCCTCATCCTCGTCGTATCGACTCATAGGATGGTACCGGTCGTACTCACGAATCCTCCCGCGCCGGCTCTCTGTCCCGCGGTCGCGGCTGATGGATCCGCGATCGCGGGTCGAACCGCTCGCGGAATCGCCCGTTGCTGGCGGCGATCCGCGCCCGCGGGGCCCGTTCCCGCGCCCGCGGTTTCGGCGCCTCCTGCGGGGCTTTCGCTTGCCGTGGTCGTTCCTTCGGGACTCGTACCCACTTTGGTCGTGGGCCCGCCAGCTCTCCTGCTCCGTGGCTCGGGAGTCCTCTCGTGGGTCCCGACTCCAGGTACGCCTATCCCTTTCACGGTCTTCGCCTTTCCTTCGGCCCTTTGGGGCCCTCCGGTCGCTGTCCGAACCGTTGCTTCCGTCACCCGTAGGTTACGGGGTTTGGCGGTCATCGGGAACCTGGATGACACTAGCCAAACGCTGCGGTTGGCGACCTTCGTCGACCG
>OZ002734.1:32314868-32359245 GCA_963924305.1 Polygonum maritimum
CCCAACATTTAGAGTTTCGCCGTCATCAACAAACACTACGACCTCCTCCTTTGGGATGGATCCCAAAGTCATCTCCTTTAGCGGGAAACGTTTCTCGGATCGATAATCAACAAGAAGGACGTTCTACCGTTCCCCACGGACGGCGCCAAATGTTAGTACACAAAATATGTCAGTGTACAGGTCTCAATTCCTTCTTCAATGATCTTCAATGTTCTTCCACTCTACAAGCCTCTCTCCCTTCAATGACCTGCAAAACAATGGACCAAGAGGCGAGCGACCCCTAATCCACCTCCGATGCTTAAGTCAGTAAGGGCAATGGTGATCAAAGGCGTCAGGCAGAGCGATAGCTTAGAACATAACTTACCAGGCACATGCATGCATGTGTATTTATAAAGGAGAGGGACAGGAGGGGGAGAGGCGCGCGTCCCAAGGCAGACCGGCCCATTAGGGTTAGGGTTTCGCGATGTCTTACTCCCCAAGTCAACCAAATATCTTATCTCAGGCGAAGATAAGATTCTCCTCCATAAATAATATCTTAACTAGAGTAACTATCCTAATAAAGGATATAGCATAATAAATATGGATAGCAAAATAAATAAGACAGAGAATTAAATGCTAACTAATTAATAGGGAATTTTGCCCGCCCACAAAAATATAACATAATTTTCTAAAACATACTTATACATTGTAATATAATTTAAACTGTAAAAAATTGGGTCCGACCCAATGGGTTCGGGTTTCAATCGGGTCGGGTTGAAACTGGGTCACGAGTCTAAATTTTCGGGTTGAAACCCAAAATTTCCAGGTCGGGTCGGGTCGGGTCAGCTTTTGACAGGTCTAGGGGTATACAATCAAAATTAATCAATTAAATTGTTTTAATAATGGTGGATGATGCGATCCAATAAGAAGTTGACACTTGTCACGCTAAATATTATTTGTAACCTCCATTTTAGTATATAGTTATAATATATGAATTATGTTGACTCTATTTATGGCTTTCACATGTACTAAATTTTGACGTTGTAGCGCTCTAAGAATTCTACTAGTCTTTTTTTGGTAAAAAAGAATTCTTCTACTCTAAATTAAACCTTGTTGTCTATTTGTTATGACATTCTAACTTTGGGCAATTTGCCTATATTATGATGAGCAAATGCCTCAAGGGGTTGGTCTAGTGGAGAATAACAGGGTATCGGTCTGACAGGTTGTATGTTCGATTCCCCACTAGTCTCTTTGAGCAAAGCATATATAAATACCCTTGTAAGAGAAAAAAAATGATGAGCAAATGATTATTAGGCTTATCTAAGGCGCCATTTAAAAAAGTGCCGTTTTTTATTGTCAAAGGAAAGAAAGTGCGGTATTACTTGTACAAAAATGGGTTTTATAGTAATTATCACATTGGATAAGGTATATATATACACAACAACTTCAGGCTCGGAAGAATTACCCAAAATCCAAAATAATTCCCATAACTTGATTTTAAAATATTTTTTTGTATACAAGTACAGCTCACTATGATGTCTGAGTTGTTAGTACAATAGTACAATATTAATATCTGAAGGAAAGAATTTTATTAGAATACCTTAGATCTGAGGGGTGATTAGTATATAATTATAAAGTAGATGGGCGATTATGTATGAAAGTATGTACAAGTCATTGTTTACAAACTACAATCATCGTCCTTGTATATACTGAAAACTGAAAAGATAACATTTATGAAAATGCAAAATGATGGAGGGTGCTACGAGTGGAGACGAGTTCAATTGTCAAGTCCAACCCATAAGGACATGGGGTTTCATCCCCAAAATCAATTGATAATTAATGAGAGAAGTGACACGAAATACAAATACTTATGTTGTCTTATTTTTTTACCAACTTTTCATATAGAAGCACAATTGCAACCCAGTCGAGGCAAATTGAATACAAAATATTTCTACCAAAACGTTTCTGAATTACATTATCTTATTGCAATTCAATAAAGTCCCCTTCGAATGATAGTATTTACTATTGAATTTGTATTTTTCATTTTATTTGATTCTTATTGAACGTTAGATAATCATATTCGGAGGCTCAAAAAAATCTTACATTAAATATTAATTTTCATTAGTCGTCATTGATACCTTATTAGTAAAGTTTCATGCTGTAAAACTCGACAAAACAATAGACATAAACAACCGTATCAATGTCAAACAACCGATAGCGGTTTAGGTATAAACATACAACGAAAAAACGTATAATTCAACTCCGAACTATTGATCCGAGCAATGCCGGACGTAGATATCTACTTTAATTAAGTTGTATAATCACTACTCCAAACAAGAATTGAGTGGGAAATTTAAGCTTTGAAGACGATCAATGTGAGTTGAGTTGGACCAACATCTATTAGTTGTCAAAAATCCTTGTTCGGATTCTCTTATAATTAACAATAATTGGAAATGCCGAGTATCGGGTATGAATTAGGTCGAGACAATAACTGAATGAACAGCTAACTGAAGCTGGAAACTTAATGATTCATGAAACTCCAATTATCTTCTAATTAAACACATTCCCATACACATTATTAAAGCAGGCAAAGATTTTTATTTCCCTTTGATTTTTCTTTGTTTTAAAAAAAATAATTTATGGAAGATAATTTTAAAACCAAATAATTAAAAATCAAAGTATTGGCAACAAAATCTTTGCTTGATTTTTATTTGCTATTAATCAACGGAAGATAATTGATTAATAACGTGATTAGGGTCAACTTGATTAACAATTTATCATCCTTGTAATTGCAAAGTACTGTTGAACGTGTATAATTAATGACAAACATACTACATTATCATGCAGAGAGGCAGAATTAATTAATTAGCCCCGTGTAGGCTCCATGTACATAGATGAAAATTATGTGGTATCTGATCAAAAAAAGAAATCTGGTATGAATTAAATGTAGATGCTAGAATTGTTTATGGCTCTCGGCTTCTTCAACATTCCAGCTAGATCCTTGTAGTTGAGGTAAACTAATGTCCAATTGTCCATTTTTTTTTTGGGGGTTGCCTATTGATTTACTAGAACAGTCCATAGCCATTTAACTGTCCACAAATTCATCAGAATTTCGTCTTGACTATGTACAGTTTAATCCGGGATCGTACACCTTACTTTGACGTGTGAGTCTTCCAAAGAAAACTTTAACATCCGGTCCATGCATTGGAGTTGAATTCTATACCTTATCGATGTGGACTAGACCAATTATCACCTAAGTCTCCCAAAGAAAACTTTAACATCAGGTCCATTGGAGTTGAATTCTATACCTTATGGATGTGGAATAGACCGATTATCACCTGAGTCTCCCAAAGAAAACTTTAACATCCAGTCCATTGAAGTTGAATTATATACTTTATGGGTGTGGAATAGACCGATTATCACCTGAATCAACTCTCTTTGTTACAATTGTCCATGGTTTCCGGTAGTCATGTTTGAAGGCGAAAAATGAGATTCTATAGCCATTGTCAATAAATTACATTCGTTGGGAACGGTTTGAACGTGCTCATTGTTTCACTTTATTTATCAAAAAAGTTGAATGAACCCTTTTTAAATTCAACTTGCTAAGAATTCCACGTCAATTAGTTGTTAGCTAGTTAGTATATACTATATCCTCCACTGACCGGGCCTCCCTATCATTGAGAGCAATTGTAAAGTTGCTTAGTAAAAGTGGATTTGATAAATTAATGACATGATCATAGGTGCAATTATCGTAACCTTTGGATATAGTTAACTATACATTAAAAGCATCTCTTGAAAAAGTCAGGTATTCAATTATCGGCATAATAAGTATCTCCTTTATCAAACTAACCTACTAAATGTTTAATATTTTCTTTAATTCTCTAGCCTACTTTGGATCAAATGCTCAATGACCTTACAATGTTTGATGTGAATTGTAAGGCTTCACGTTAAATACGTATTGGTTCATATTGAGTCGTACATGCATCAAAGGTCTACATTTAAGGTCCGTTATAAAACTAGTTGAAATCAAGTTGATTTTCTAGCTAAAGCTTATAATGGCAGCTGAAACTAATATCTTTAACTTAAATTCATAACTTGTTCAAATATGGGCCAAAAGCAAGAGCAGGATACCAACTAGAGGCCTTAATCAAATTGTACATTTTGTGCTCATGGAAGGGGTAATTTTTTCATGGGCTCAGCCCATCCTGATGAGGGCAAAGCCCATGATCAGGACCCGTATTGATACATGTGACTTGGGAGTAATTATATCTCTTTTATCGGTTCACGGCCCCAATTATAATACTCGCAACTCTTGTAAGAGGTTATTTGGTTGTGAGCCTATGATCAAACATAGTGTGTCGTAACGTGTGCTAAGAGCATCCACTATCAAGGGGATTACTCTTCTTCTCTTCCTTATTTTATCCATTTTTTATTAAAAGAGAGGATCCTCATGGTAGTGGGGTGAAAGAGAAGAACCCCTCTTGAGAGAGGAATGGGGTTGATTCCTCTATGGATAGAGGAATGTGCACATTGACTTTTGTGCATTCCTCTCCATATTCACTCAATCAAAATTTGAAATGTGTCTCATCTATCAACTACATTCATTTATTTTCATTACAATTTAACATTAACAAATTACAAATAAAAATATCTTAAAAAAGATATTTTAAAACACAAAAAATAAAAAGAATAATTATTACAAATTTTTTTGTCTATAAATTGAACCTAATATTGCATATGTCAATCACCTATCAATATCGAAATATGTCAAACCCGTATATACGTATGATCCTCAACAATCTATACTCAATATCGTGATCGTGGTCTTATATGGTTGGAGTGTACTAATGCATAGGGCTCATTGGGCGTTGATATTTGATTAACAATTATGATTATGGACGAGGAGTTAGGTTTCGGCGAGGACTACTCTCATGGTAGGGAAAATCCCTTACGGTAAGGAGTAACCCATCTATTGGATTTACCTCCTTACCTTACAATGGATGGTCCATATTTTTTTATTTTTTTAATTTTTCAAAAAATCAAAATTTTTTTTTTTAATTTTTTTTTGATTTGTTTTCATTTTCAAAAAAACCGAATAATATGAAAATTGAACTTACAGTAATAAAAATTGAACTAACACTAGGAAAAAATTGAACTTATTGTACAAAAAATTAAACCCGTACAAATTACAAAATTGAACTTCTAGTACACGTAATTGAACTGTTAACATAATAAATTGAACACTTTGGTTGTAAAAATTGAACTACCATATTTCAGGGTTATAATCATTGTTTTTTTGAAGAAAGATATTTTTTTTTATCTTTCTGAAATTATAAAATTTTTTTGTTTTTATTTATGTATTACAGTTGTTATTTTGTAGGAAAAAATATTTTTGAATTAATAAAATATTAAAATAAAATAATTTTATTTTTGTGAAATCGAATTATATAAAAAATGAACTCAAAAGATATAAAAGTTGAACTCATAAGCAAATAATTGAACTAATAGTAAAAAACAATGGAACCCATATAATATTGAAAATTGAACTCGTAGTATTTATAATTAAATTGAACTATTAGTATATTAATTTGAACTCTTTAGTGTATAAAATTGAACTGTCATACTTAAACGTTCTAAAGATATTTTTCAGAAAAGAAAATAATATCGTTTTCGTAAAAAAAATCTAGACCGTCCATTACATAGTAAGAAGCTACATCTAATGAATGAGATTACTCCTTACCACAAGGAGTAATCCTTATCATAAGAGTAGTCCTCACTTTCTGATAAAAAAAAAAAAGAGTAGTCCTCACTTGAACCAAAACCTATGGATGAGTATGTCCATATATCCATATATGTGTTTGGTATTTTTGATATCACTATTAAGTATTTTGCCATAGATTGATACTCAAGCTTGATATCAGAGTGATATTAAAGTGTTATTTTGCTATCTCTAAAAAATATAGGAATTTAATCACCGTACATATATCAATACCCTAGACTTTGATATTATCGATGGACTGATAGTCTGATACCCGATTCTTGCTGACTTGACGTCCTTACTAGTACCCGATTCTCTTTCCACTATGTATTGGGAACAGTACTTTGTGTGCTAAAAATGAAACTACTTGCGATTATCCGGCTCAATATTAGTCATTAGACTCCTCAAAATCAACGTGCAAAAAATCATCTGGTGGTTAGCCAAGATTTGTCATGTTTGAAGTTGTTAGCTAAGATTGGGATACCGGATACACAAGTGTGTACGTAATGTAAGACCTTTACGCCCAATGTATAATTGTATATCATGTAGGCCCTATGTTTTTTTTGTTCTTCGGAATCTGGATGGGCAACGTGGGAATCTTCGTATGATGAACTTGTGAACCAGGTGAAATCACACCTTCGAGCCAAGTAAGCAAAAAAAGGCACTTGTCACAATTCAAAAAGCGTGACTTGGAAGCCTTATCCACAACCAAAACCATCTTTTCTCCTTCTTTTGGCTCCGGTTTCCTCGTCCAGAAGCAGCAAAAATGATGTCTCGAAATCTTTTTTTTCTCCGTTTGCAATGTGTATCTTAGTCGATGTTGACACGTGGACGCCCAATTCACCGTGCAATGGAATAATGATTTGTCTGACACGTCACAGACACCCGTTTCCGTTTCGGGGTTTTGAAAATTTCGAAGGCCGTGGCCGTTGAGAATGAGGCCACAACTCCACAAGTGGCGCCCCGTCATTCATCCGTTTCCATGTCAGACGCTGCCTGACACGTGGCGCTCATGATTATCTCTTGGTGGGCGTACGATTTCGATTGATAAATGGATGATGATGATAAGCCGGACTCAAATTGTGTAATTGTTAGTAGATTTATTGCTCCTTTGACAAAAGTTTGGTGTGTAGGCTTGCGTCTGCTATATTGTCAATTTATCATCTTAGTAAAATTTACTAACTAGTTTATGAATTATGACACATTAATCAACATAATTATTTTGTTAATTCTCACCCATAAACAGCTACACTATAATGTCCAACATTTTTACTATATAGGGTTCACTAAACATGCATGAAATATGTTATTGAGCGTGAAAAAGAAACATCCTATAATAAAGTCCGACATTATAGGCATGTTTAAGTTATCACAATTCACGAAAATAATGAAATATCATCATCTTGCATTATAATATGGAATCCAATGCAACGTTATATCAAATTTTACATTATAATAACATTTTTGAGGCAATTCAAATATGTTTAGAATGCATAAGTTGGCTCTTTCGTCCCTACCATAACACTAGACACGTTGCGAATATAATATAAATCAAACAAAAACAAAATTAAAACATAAGTGCAAATCAGAAATGCCTAATGTGTCAACAATAATACAGATCTCAATCGAAGAGTAAGAACACAAGGATTTGCTGGTAGGCTGATTCTTCTTGATAGTGTGGCAACAGATGGCTCACCTCTCTATACGAAGAGTGGGCCTGAAATGGCCCAACAAATTGCACAAAAAAATTGACAAAAACAAGTGGGCCATCTCCATTGTTGCCTTTATAATCTTCACATTTTCAGGCATCATTCAGAGTAATCATCTCTCACGCGCACCGTCACACTACTCCCTACGTCTACGCCACGACTACGGTTCATTCATTCAGGCACACAACGGAACGAAACGGAACCAAAACACAACACACCACCTTCTCTCTTTCTCCTCTTCTCTTCTCTGTTCCGCGAATCCACATTCCCCAACGACGACGAGCGATTTCTCCAAATCGTGCATCGCTCCCGGAGAAGAAGAAGCTCCTTCCGTCGGAAGCCAAATGCGATTCGAGGCCGGAATTGAAGCCTGAGGGATTCCTCTTCCTCCAATGCGATCCGGATTCTGAGTCAGTCTGTGAGTCGCGAGCGAGAGAGAACGAGAGACAGAGAGAGAGGGAGGGAAGAGGGAGGGAGTTTCGTGTTTTAGGTTAATGGCGGTTCCGATGGCGAGGTGAGCAATGGCGGCGAGTTCCTCCGGCGTCTCTGTGACGCCGTTCAACCCTAGCAGTCTCCCGCGCAATCCTGGCCCTCTCTTGTTGCCGAAGAAGAGAGCGAGGCAGCTCAGCTGTGGCGGTCGGAGCTCTGGAGTGAGGTGTTGCTGTCCGGACTCGGTTGTTCCGCTCTCCAGGAAGAGGCGTGCCGACAAAGGCGAGGAATGGCCCTTCGATTTCAAGATGGTTCATACACTCAGACAGCAAGCGTTGCCTTCTATGCGGTTTGTTTCTCGCCTTCCTCTTTCCATTCGGTGTCAAAGTTCAGTCAAATTGAAATTGCGATCCTATTAATTGCAAAATTTGTCGGCCGTGGATGGATTTCGTAAGAGAATTAATAGTTTTGATTGTTAAGCTTTGTTTCTATATAGAAATTATTGCTGTTTGTCATTACTATTTGCCAAATTGATAGTGTAATCATATTTTCAATTGTGGAAGAAGTTCCTTCTTTATATTGATGTTTTGTGGTGTGGACCTATGTTTCTGTGAAGAGATGGAAGAAGTATAAAAAGGAAATTATTTGCTGGTTGTAATAAAAAACTAGATCTATTCCCACAACCGTACGCAATAGCTCGCCTCCACTTGCTTGTAACTCTACATTCCTTGAAACTTGTATATTACGTCCGGTTGGAGAAGTAATATCACTCTTTCATCAGCTACAGCATTTGTTTTAGAAATATTTTTGAAAAAGAGATTCTTATTGTTTCCTTCAACCTAGATAAAATTCTGTCACATTGATTCCACAATGTGGTTGCGATTTATCATCTCTGTAAAATCAGAGTGTTCATCTGACTGTATGCAAGCACTAAGCACTCTATAAGAAGCATAGTACTTATTGATAGTTTGATTTGCCACTGATACACAAATGCAATCCATGATATCACAAATACAATCCATGATGTACTTGGTTGAAATCTTGAAAGCTCCAATCTTCTGTTTTGTTTTTATTATTCAATTGCAGTATCATCATTGTACAAGGGTCTCTCATCATCTAATTCATTTATGTGATGTCTGTTTGCTGTAACATTTCCAAAGAGTGAACTGTGAGAGACTAATAGGGGTGCCTAAAATATTTACTTTGCCCCTTGTAAAATCACGTCCTTGACTTATTTCAAGTAATTGATGTTTTTAGCAAGTCAGTTAATTTTCCTTACCCTATTTGTAAGGACATTACCTTTTTTTGTAATGGTAATTATTGTGCTGAAGTTTTGTGAACTGTGAAGGAATTATTCTCGAGTGTCCAACAATTTTAGCAACCTTTTTTGATGAGCCCTATGTTGAACACAGTTAGATCATTCTTAAGTGGCAGACCTCATCCCCTCTTTTCATTCAATAACAACGGCATTGTTGATTCATTTGAATACATGGATGCAGTGGAATTGCTGAAAATGTTTTTCCTAATATTAAGCATCACATATACTTCTCTCGTACACTGTTTACAGTATTTTTTGACGGTTCTAGCTCCCTGTGCTACCAATATGAAAATTTCCATTAACATAAACAAAATTCTGGATTGTGGGCTAACTAGTGTATTATTTCAGATCCCGCAATCAGTCTAAACATTATTCTCGTTGCGCACCCCGAAGTACTGGTCCGCAGTCTCGTGACACCCCTCCACAGAGAGGTAATCAGCTGTTAACCTTACATTCCATAGTTATTGCATTTCTTTTTTCCTTTTCTGTCTTTTGAGATCTAATTCTCCTTTCCATTCAAATGGTGCCTATAGAGTTCTTGTAAGGGGGTTTGTGGTAATGCTATGTTAAGTACAAGTTATGATGTTGGCCTTATTGCAGATACTGGAATTGCAAATGAAAAAGATTGGGGCATCAGTTTGCTAAGTGAAAGTGTGAATGAAACTGGCACCAACGAGGATGGAAGTACGTGGTATCAAGAAAGTGAGGAAGAGGTTGGGGACAATGGATATAGATGCCGATGGACGAGGATGGGTGGTCGTTCTAATGATGGCTTATGCGAGTGGAAAGAAACGGTAAAGCTACTATGTTTAATGTTACAAGTTGGAGATCACTTTGTTTGTACTTTTCAGCACTTTAAAGAAATTTTCTTACCAAGTTTTATGCTGTTGGTTGAATTATGGTACATTTCTTGCTTGATAATCTGATAAAGATTGTTGTAGGTGGATGCCTTCTAATGGATTTATTGTTCTTCTCTACAGTGGTGGGAGAAGAGTGACTGGACTGGATATAAAGAGTTGGGTATGTATTCATAGTTTATGTTATTTTGTTTTCAGATACAGTTCTGATTGACATTATAATGGACATTCATCTATGGTCATCTAGAGCACACTACAATACATGTGTATATTAAAAAAAAAACAGATTCTCAGCTCTGGACCTTTTTTCCCGAGTGTGATCAAGTAAGACATTGCCTTTTGACCTTCCTTATTTACAACTAGTTTGCCATACATATGTTGTCTGAGCATAAGGAATTCCATTGGTCGCATATGTGCTTAGTTTGTTAAAAAATGGAAATGCACAAATAAATTCAGATAGGGAGGAATGCACAAGATTACTGTGAGAAGCATCATTCATTGCATTTTTTACTCTATCACTGCACCAACATAACTTTGTTGATGAAGCTCTAGCATTTAAATGAAATGTATTCTTTTAGCTTCAGCTTCAAAACTCTTTGTTGATGAGGTTTTCCTGATTAGGGACTGTCTATACATTCGGAGTGCTCTAAAGGCGCTGCTTATAAATTTGTAAATCCTGACTCCTTTTGGCTGTCCTTTATATCTAGGGAAAGATCTATTGTATGCTTGTTCTTTTCTGCAAGCATATTCTTGATTACTAATTTGTATTGGCCTAATACTCTAATTCTTTAATCAGTTTCTTCATATGCAAACGAGTTTTTCAATAGGTAACTCTAATTCTCTGTGCTACAGGTGTGGAGAAATCTGGTAAGAATGCTGAGGGAGATTCTTGGTGGGAAACATGGCAAGAAGTGCTTCATCAAGACGAGTGGAGGTATAATTTGTCTTCTTTCTTGTAGATAGACGATTCTTTCTATTTTTCTTAGGGCGTGTTTTGATTACCTAAAATAATGCATTCTTTTGCATTAAATCTCAATATTTAATTCTTATTAGAAGAATGTACCTGATAGCAACATGGTCTATCTTTATATTGCAGCAATGTAGCAAGGATAGAGAGAAGTGCTCAGAAGCAGGCTAAGTCTGGCTCTGAAAATGCTGGTTGGTATGAGAAATGGTGAGAAGATCTTATTTGTTAACAGTAATATTGCACTAAGATTGAATGTTTACATTTGGTGAATGACACGCTTTTTTAATTGTCTTCAGGTGGGAAAAATATGATGCTAAGGGCTGGACTGAAAAGGGGGCACACAAGTACGGGAGATTGAATGAGCAATCTTGGTGGGAGAAGTGGGGCGAACATTATGATGGAAGAGGATCTGTTTTAAAATGGTTATCTACTGTTCTTCACTTCTGCTTACTCTTACATCGACATTTTACCATTTTTGGATTATTAGCTAGCATCTACTGCTTGTGTTCAGAAAAGAATGTCATTTTAGCCTTCTAAATTTGCTTACAAACACTCATCGCTCAAAACTTTTAGGAATGAGTTTTAGTGAGTTGCGTGGTTTGGTATTGAAAATTACACATAGTGGTTCGTTTGCACAAATTCTCCTTCTTGAGTGGCTCAGAAGGAGTTTTGTACTTAATAAATGATAAAATTGAGATAGATCTGAAAGTGGTTTAGTTTAGAAAAAATGAACTTGTCTAGATGTCAAGGGCTAAATCGATATACTTTGATGAACAGAGGGAGTGGTAAAATGTATCAACAAATTGATGTCAATCATTGTTTTTGTAGCCTTGGCTTTGGTAAGGATAGATGCTGTGAGTGAGTGTGTTTGTAACCGAATGTAACAGAGTTGGTTAGCTAGCTCTAACAAACTCTATTTTTGTAAAACGCAGTGTTGCGTGCAGTGTAAGAAGGCTATAAATAGCCATAACAGATTTTCAATGAAGATTATCTTGCACAATTATCCATTCTGTTTTGAGAGCTTTTATTCTTCTGAGTGTCTTTAGGATAGCTTTTCATCTCATACAAATTTCACTTGAGTTTCTTCATATGGTATCAGAGCTCGAGGAGCTCCAATTCATTGTTTTTCCGCGCGATTTCTCTGTTTCTGTTGCTTATCTTGAGCTGTTGTGAAGCTTGAGCTATTATGGTGAATTCTTTAGGATAACTGTAAAGTTGCAGTCTTTTAAGCCATCTACACTTATCTGGATATTGCATTGCCTAATTTGATGTATAATTGCGCCCTTGTGTTTTTTGCATCTACTTTTATTTCTTTCAGCAGTTATTAATTGAAAAATGTTCTCAAATTTTCAGGACAGATAAATGGGCGGAGACTGAACTTGGGACCAAATGGGGAGACAAGTGGGAGGAGAAATTCTATGCTGGAATTGGTTCACGCCAAGGAGAAACGTGGCATGTCTCCCCCAGTGGTGAACGTATGTGCTTCTCCCTTGATTTCTCTAATTTGATTGATTGTGGTTTCACACCTTCTTTTTTTTTAAATAAGAGGGAAGTTCTTGCTAAAACAGATAACAGATACATATAGCAGTTCTTGTGTCTTGTTAAATGTGATTGTCATCACCAGTCTTTCTCTGGACTGCTCCTAAGAGGCAATAATATTTCCATGCTCTTCACTTGCATTGATAATTTTAATTTCAACAGTGTTCTCTGCCCAGTAGCTGTTTAAGCAGGTCTTGACAATTTGGGCTTACAAATCTTCATATGTTACTTCATACATTTGTGTTTAAACAGATTTTGATCACAAGGAATTTTATAGTGGATGTGTAAGTGAACTGCTTGCTCATCTTTTTTCAAATATGGTGTTATAGGTTGGTCGAGAACGTGGGGAGAAGAACATTTTGGAAATGGGTACGTATCTTAAATGCTAATTTATATCAGACTACATTTTCTTTGGGTCCCTATTTCGTATCTTAAAAGTTGTGTTTGGCTTACTGTCTCAGCAAGGTACACAAATATGGAAAGAGCACAACAGGTGAAAGCTGGGATGTCGTGGTGGATGAAGGAACATACTACGAGTAAGTATACCAGTAAATATACATATATCTATTGGGTTGAAAATAAGGGCACGTTTGGTATTGATAGTTTGATACCAAACGACTCGAGAGTCATTGGGTGCAAATGTGCAATTTGGTGCTGATTTGTTTCAAATGTTGTTTATTTGGTGAATTCAGGGCTGATCCTCATTATGGGTGGGCAGATGTCGTGGGCGATTCAACGCAACTGCTATCAATCCAACCACTGGAAAGGCCTCCTGGTGTATATCCAAATCCGCCATCACCTCCTGTTGATGATGATGAAGATGATGATTCAGGTTTACCGTAGGAATCCCTTATCAGTCCTAAACACGCATATGTAATGCGTTGTTGGTTTGTGGTCCAATATATCCGTGCATTTTGGCGTTTGGATTTTAAAACATTCATTTTGTAGCAGAATGTTGCAAACAATGGTTCTGTCATAATTATTCCTTACCATTTTTTACAGCCTTTTTTGCTTGGCTTGCAAATGGGCAAGGGCAACTACATTTTGTGAATTCAGGGAATAATGCTTTTCGCAAGTTTTCGAGTTTGTAGTATGCTACTACTTGAACTAAAAATTCCTGCACCAGTCGCCACCACATGATCGCTTTGCCCAAGCGTGAAACTAGCTCGCCGTCGAGTGGTCACTTTGTGTGAGGTTTTTTTTCCTGGACATACTGGATTTATAGTGATCACTTTGTTGGAGCACTCTTTACATCCACCATATTGTGTTGTTAATCTCATAACATAGGGTGGAATTAGTTAGTTTACTCTCTATCCAAACTGATACTTCTTTGTAAATGAGACACTATTGGGATGTGCAATTTGGATGCTGAGAAATGTCATGAAAGCTACGGCAATTGGCATAGGTAACGGGAACAAGCATCTTCCGTGGATCGACATACATTTCGTAAGACATAACTAATGCAACTCGTGATAGTAAGGCAATTTATGTTCAATAATGTAACCGATAAGGGCAAAGATTGGCACCCGTGGTGGTTGGGTTCGTTTGTGGAATTGTCTTTGCTCGTTGCTACATGAAGGGCTACCACCTATCATTTATCAATGATGGCCCAAGCCAATGCACTGGAATTGTCTTTGTGCTTAAGATATAAGCTATGCGGCATTTCAAGCGAAAGCTGATGCAAAGATCATTAATTCCACGCGTTGCTCATTTAAGTCCACACTATGGTATAGATGCCTGTTAGGCTTATCTTACTCAATTTCTTGTACCTTGCCTAAAACTTATTGTGAATAGGTGTGGGCTGCTAACTCTATATTACTAGGCATATTTCAATATGCCCTGCCGACAAGTTGGCGGCCCTTGCCCATAGAATGCCTATCGGCCTGCATATCCTCTCTTCCCCTCCTACTGATGTTCTATCTCTTTTATTAGATGATGTAAACGGGTTGGGCCACCCGCGTCGAACATTAGCCCTCTCTTTTAATGAATAATAGGAGCTAGTCTCCTTCGACCGAAAAAAATTTCAATATGCCCTTGCAACAGCAACTGGCCTCTAACTGGTTGACACTTGGACAGTTGGTTTAATATCTTTCTGAAATTTCACTTCACATTCTACTCTAGTGTCTGATGTGCTTGACATTCTTAAAGAGAAGTACTACACTGCACAGTGCAGCCAGAGAATTATTATCAATGACTTACAAGAACTGGCTGTGGTTTTATTTTCCTGCACCTTGCCTAGGCTGCCTATAATACAGTATTTTATCTTTTTCTATTTATCGCCTACAAGGGAACTAAATTTGGCAATGAAAACTCAACTTTGGACTTTTGTTTGATGACCAAGATATCACCTTCAATGATTTGATCTGGATTTGGGGCTCTTAACTCTTGCGCTCTGAGATTAGCTACAGTTAGAAGGCTAATTTGGAGAGAAGAGAAATGCACTACAAAGCTGTAATAATGGCATATTGGATCAGAACAAACCGATTTCTTCTACATATCCGATCAAAATGAAGCCGGTTAAAAACCAGGTTTAGGGTTGAAAATGAGAACATAACATAGTTAACTAACTTAAACAAGGAAATTTAGGGGAAAAACAGTTAAACAGCAGTAACCTGGCATCATCATACTTTGATTACCCATTTAAAAGTTTCCTCTGATCTTGGCTTATAGAAGCGTTGCTTAGGGAAAACCCCCTGTTTCTTATTTTTCTAGTGTTTTAAAAACACTTTATGTTATTATTATGCGGGTTTATCATTGCCTAAAACAAACAAGTGTGGGACCCGCACGCTGGAAATACACACTAGTAGCATGAATGCAAATGTTGAAAGTTGAAACCATGACTGATCGATCAGAATGTGATACGAATAGAAATGCTATATACATCTATGTGGCTCACTAGTGTTGTGTTAGCTATACTTACAGGGCTGATTTTGGGGTACACTTATCTCAAGAGTTTATACATAGACTCTATTCCTGAACCCCTATCAATTGTGATATGAGAAATATCAAATCCTTATTACTATGTACGGCGGTATTAATATGTATGGTTCATACGTAAATTCTTTTTAAGAGTTTTCTGAACACTCGAGTCTTCCCGCCTTTGGAATGAATCCTCTTTTAAGAGTTTTCTAAACACTTAGTCTTTCCGCCCTTGGGAAAGAGAATATTCTTTTACCAAAAAAAATACATTTTAAATATTAATATATGGTGCATACTTTGTTTTCTTGCTAGTTGTGTAATATACATGCCAATACGATGCTAGCTAGGAATGGAATGGGTAACCCACTTTGAAAAGTCTTGTAATTAATGACGACTCACTTTTATCTGAATTGGCATGGGCCTAATTTCCACGTCTCCTCCCAAGTAGTATAAAAACCCCTCACACAATCTAATTAATCACGTACATGAACCCCAACTCAAACAAAATCAAAGCCATAATAACAACAACAACAATGAGCATCATGAATCACCTGAAAGCCCTCCTAACCACACTCCTGATCACACTGATCATCTTCTCCAAACCCACCCACGCAGCCCAATTCAGCATCACCAACAACTGCCCATACACCGTGTGGGCCGCGGCCAACAACTAACCCACAACCAAACCTGGACCATCACGGCCAACCCGGGTCAGACAGCAGCCCGCATTTGGGGCCGCACGGGCTGCACCTCCACCGGGCTCAAATGCGCCACGGGAGACTGCAGGGGGCTCCTGCGGTGCACCGCCTACGGCACCCCCCCGAACACGCTGGCCGACTACGCCCTCAAGCAGTGGAACAACCTCGACTTCTTCGACATCTCGCTGGTCGACGGCTTCAACGTGCCCATGCAGTTCAGCCCCACCTCGGGCGGCTGCAGGGGGGTCACGTGCAGCGCCGACGTGGTCGGCCAGTGCCCGGCCCAGCTCCGGACCAGCGGCGGCTGTAACAGCCCTTGCACGGTGTTCAGGACTGATAAGTACTGCTGTAACTCCGGGAGTTGTGGGCCCACGGACTACTCGAGGTACTTTAAGGGTAAGTGCCCGGACGCGTTTAGTTACTGTTGGACCCTAAATTTACCCCTCGATTCTAGCCTATCTCATGAGAATCTTAGTGGAAAACAAGGTTTCTAAGGCTATCGCTGCAGACTATAGTCCCAGAAAGCTCCCGAAAGCTCTGCTAGAAAGTGCCAGCAGAAAGCTCCTGCAGAAACCGACGGCTGACGCCTCCAACAGGTCAAACGAGATCCCTAGATCTCCGGAAACCACCTCAACAACTTTGACCACGTTTTTCTCAACCTTCAAGAGCTATTTTCAAGAGAGAATAAGTCAAAAGTCATATTCAAATGGTCAGCTGCTATCGTGCCTATTTTCTAGGGTGGTTATACCCACTTTCTCTATCTTGTAACCATATAAATAGAGTCCTTAGGCCATAGAAACGAAGAGAACACACAAGATCACTACACCCACGACTTGTATTTGTATTTCTCTCTATAGATTGTAGTTCATAGCCCTCGTAGCTAAGAACGCCACCGCCAACCGCCACCGACCGCTGCTGTCCGACAGCTTTCTGAACATCAGCCCGGAGGCTTCCGGATCCGAAATCCAAAGCTATCGATTGTAATTTGTCGATCTACTGTAATAAAAAGGAGATAAGCAATTTTCCTTATTTGCATAGTTCTTTCATTCGATTTATATTAAGTTTCTACCGCTTTCTATTGCTATTTTCTACTCGGTCTCCCGACAACCGAAACCGATCGTAAACCTTTGGCTATTGACCTCCTCCAAAGGACGCTTGAGTGCTTTGTGCATTTTTCGTCCAAAACAATTTGGCGCCCACCGTGGGGCCGATAGCTAAAGAAAAACGATCATTCTTTCGTCAAACACCGATTGATTTTCCATGGACGAACTTTTTGCTCGTCTAGATGCCTTCCAAAAAGACTTTGATGAATTCAAAGCCGAAACCTCTAGAACCAACGCCGAATTGGCGCAACTAATAGTTGAAAATGAGTTTGTGAGATCGCAGGTACCGACGAACAGGACCATGCCACCGGCAGTAGCTTTCCGAGAAGTTTCTACGACCACCGCAGGAGCTTTCCTGCTGGAAAGTGTCACCGGTCAGGATACTGCTGCAGCTGTTTTTCTTAGGCATCAACCCACGAAAGATGTTGGGGTCGCTCATACTCTTCTCGACATCAAAGACGTCGTCAAGCGAGAGGTCCAAAAGCAACTTAAGGCTCTTTACGAGCAGATTGCAACGATCCCGGGGATTCCGCGTCCCATGGAGAAAGAACCCAACAACGGCTATGAGGCTTCTCCCTTTGTGGAAACCATAGCTGGGGTCGAGTTTCCTAAGGGGTTCACCATTCCCGATATCTTAAGCTATGATGGCATCGATGATCCCAACGATCATGTCTCGATCTTCAAGCAAAAGATGATGACGGTTTCCATCCCTAGAAAGGACCGTGAAGCCATAATGTGCAAGTGTTTTGGGGCTACTCTTGAGGGCCCAGCCCTAAGATGGTTCCTTGGTTTGCCACGGGGATCCGTGGAATCATTCGCGAATCTCATTGATTTATTTAAAGTTCAATTCATAAGTAGTCGACGTCTTGAGAAGTATTCTAATGATTTATATCGAATTACGCAGGGGTATGACGAAGCTCTTAGAGATTACTTGAACCGTTTCGTTCACGAGAAAGTCATGATCCCCGATTGCAATGTTTTGACGTCCATCGAAGCCTTCCGCCAAGGCCTTCAGATGAGCAACGAACTTTACGATGAATTGACCATGAACCCGTGTACAACTTTCGAGGATGTCCAAGCGAAAGCAATGACCCAAATCCGCCTCGAAGAAGATAAGGCTAGTCGGAGGATTCCGGAACATGACTTCTAGAAACCTGAATCTAGTGACCAAACCGCGGAAGATAGCGAATCTGTCCGAGAAAGCTTTGCCGATGATAGCGAGGACGACCAAGAAAGTCACGGTCATGGCCCAATCGCTCGTGATCGCAAGGAACACAGGTTTCATCCGTATCATCACTAAGGATCTTACATTATTTTGCACTATGCACTTTCTTTATGATTTCTAAAGCATACATTACTAACTTGAGCATCGAAGGGTCATTGGAGAAACCCACGACCAACCCTTCTAGCTACTTGTCTTGTCTTGTAGAAAGCACATGAGGCGCTAACCGCCAGTTACGATCACGGTCTGATCACGATCAAAAGGCATTCCTTACTAGAAACCATCGCAAGCACTTTCTGTAGGGGTTTCGTGTCCAAGCCTCCAGTTTTCGGAGCATAGACCCTCAGATTCGAGGCATAGACCCTCAGTTTTGAGGCATAGACCCTCAGTTTCGAGGCATAGACTCTCAGTATCCGAGACGAAACCTCAGTTTCCGAGACGAAACCTCAGTTTCCGAGACAAAGACTCTCAGTTTCCGAGACGAAACCTCAGTTTCCGAGACAAAACCTCAGTTTCCGAGACGAAACCTCAGTTTCCGAGGCACCACCTTCATATGACGGGAAGTCTAAGCCCTTGGCTAGCGGCTTCGGTCGAGTCTTAGCTATAAGCTAGCGACTTTGGTCAAGTTAAGGCCCGACGCTAACGGTTTTCGTCAAGTTAAACGCCCGAGGCTACACGACTTCGATAAAACCAACGCTACCGGCAAACAACTTCGGTCAGGTCCGTGCCTTTAGTTGACGACTCCGATCGAGTCCATGCCCTTGGCTAACGACTTCCTTCATAAAGGCGCTAGTTGACCAGAAACTCCATCAACGGGGTACTCTTGCAAATGATGAAGCATCCGGCGAAAAGAATGAAATTCATCTCGCCCGTCTCCTTGCCTCAACGACCAAGATGAATTTGGGGTATTGTTGGACCCTAAATTTACCCCTTGATTCTAGCCTATCTCATGAGAATCTTAGTGGAAAACAAGGTTTCTAAGGCTATCGCTGCAGACTATAGTCCCAGAAAGCTCCCGAAAGCTCTGCCAGAAAGTGCCAGCAGAAAGCTCCTGCAGAAACCGACGGCTGACGCCTCCAGCAGGTCAAACGAGATCCCTAGATCTCCGGAAACCACCTCAACAACTTTGACCACGTTTTTCTCAACCTTCAAGAGCTATTTTCAAGAGAGAATAAGTCAAAAGTCATATTCAAATGGTCAGCTGCTATCGTGCCTATTTTCTAGGGTGGTTATACCCACTTTCTCTATCTTGTAACCATATAAATAGAGTCCTTAGGCCATAGAAACGAAGAGAACACACAAGATCACTACACCCACGACTTGTATTTGTATTTCTCTCTATAGATTGTAGTTCATAGCCCTCGTAGCTAAGAACGCCACCGCCAACCGCCACCGACCGCTGCCGTCCGACAGCTTTCTGAACATCAGCCCGGAGGCTTCCGGATCCGAAATCCAAAGCTATCGATTGTAATTTGTCGATCTACTATAATAAAAAGGAGATAAGCAATTTTCCTTATTTGCATAGTTCTTTCATTCGATTTATATTAAGTTTCTACCGCTTTCTATTGCTATTTTCTACTCGGTCTCCCGACAACCGAAACCGATCGTAAACCTTTGGCTATTGACCTCCTCCAAAGGACGCTTGAGTGCTTTGTGCATTTTTCGTCCAAAACAGTTACCCCAAGGATTATGCCACCAGCACTTTCACTTGCCCTAGTGGAACCAACTATAAGGTTGTGTTTTGTCCTTGAATTAGTAACTAAGCAGCAATTAAGCATGTAATAGATCGACGAAGCATATGTATACATGGAATAAACCCTCAAGTCACATGCATGTTTGCTGTCTTTGCCATATATAATATAATATGTACCTAGCTACCTATATTGCAATATATTAATAAAATAAATATTTTCCTGTTTTCTGCGGTATTGCATATATTTTTCCTGTTTTTAGCTTGTATGGAGAAATCGGCTTGGTTTGTTTCACTTTTTTGGTTAAAGCTGATATTTTGGATGAAAGTTTTGTATTAAAAAACAGTGAAAATAGAGATGATATGAATGTTAGAAAAAAAGTAAAATAAAATTTTTGGAGAAAAAAATTGTTGTATATGCAAAGTGAATTAGAATGGCAATCGACCCTTATAATTAACTGCCTGATCGAACCGGAATTATTCTAAGAAATTGGAAAGTGTCATAAAGCTCGTAATCGCAATCGACCCTAGTTAGATTAAACCAAAACAAAGAAATTGGAAAGTGTCATAAAGCTCGTAATCGTTTTACAAAATTATCCCAATCAACCTGAGAATAATTCTAACCCAAAACGACTAATTGAATGTCACCCTTATCTTGAACATCTTTGAGTTCATAATCATATTACAAAAAAACCAATGTGATTAATTTAGCATAGTTATAAAGAAAAACTCATTTTTAGTATAATTATGGAAAGGTTATGTTTTTTCTTGTCCACTTTTTCGTGGTGTCGATGTAGTCGGCACTAGGCAAGTACCAATATGCATAAAAAGTATGTAATGTGATTCAACATATCAGTCAAGCAGATTTTAGCAACGTATGATGTGAAGAAATTAGTGGAAAAAACTACTAGAAAAGAGGAGAATTGATCAAGTTTATGAGGTAATGCATTGACTTAATGAACTTGCATACTTCTCAAAGTAATTTAGTCTTTCAACCAAGAAGTCGATCATCAAAGGCATTTCTTCTTATCTACTGATTTTCATTCTAATTATTTTCTTAGAAAATAATCAAAAATCTACTACGTATATATTGTAAATAACGTATGCTACGTATGCTATAGTTAAATCTATGACATATATAACCAAAAACTAATTTTCATATTAATTAAGAAATGAGATTTTTACTATTTGATACGAATATATATTGACCAATATATAATTTTAAAAATATTTTATTTTTTAATTAGTATTTTATAGATAAGATTTGTACAAATACAAAAAATAAAATATTTTATAAACAAGATCTATATTTACCTATTTGGTAGGAAAAAATCTCATTTACCTAAGTAAATATAATATGTCTTAATAAAATCTTATGTGGACAACATACTCCTTTTGCCTTTATTAGACGCTTCTTAAGATTAGATGATCACCTTGTTAGGAGTAGCTTCTGCTTGGCCATTTGACCAAAAGGAAAATGAGGAGCGGAGGTTTCTAAGTCAATGTTTTAATGTTGACAGAAATCTCTCATACTCCTTCCGTTTCACAATAAGTGTCGTTTTAGCTCTCAACACAGTTTTTAAGAAAAGCAATCATTCATCTTAAAACTTACAACTTTTTCTTAATCTTACCACTCATTACATTTTTTTGGCCAATGAATGAACAACTTTAGTCAACAAATACACATTCCAATAAAAAATATCATTATTACCCCTAATAAATCACTTTGAAAACCTAAAACGACACATATTATGAAACAAATTTTAAGTGCTAAAACGACACTTATTGTGAAACGGAGGGAGTATTAATTATGATAATGTATTATTTTATTCATTAATGTTGTGTGATATAGTCTTTTTAAAAGTTATGGCAATCCATTATCTACACACTTTCTAAATTCTGTAGGTATATTATCGTCACATTCAATGTTGAAATATTTGTAAAGTGATATTTAAAATTTTTGATGATCTTTTTTTATTTTTATACTACCGACATTTTTTGAAGAGGACTTAATAAATTTTAATTATTTAATTTAATGTGATGTTGTTTTAGGTTACTTTACTATTAACGTCACATTTTATTATTTTAATATGGATATAAACTAATTTTGATCTATTAATTAAATTGTAATCCGTGCTGGACGCGTGGATCTTTTTTTTTTTTTGGTCAATAACGGGGCTTTCAAGGCCCAATTTATTCACTTAAATCCCTACAAAGTGCAGTAGAAATCTGGGAAGGAGGAGAAACAAACGAACACAGCTCCTCATCCATACTAAAGCTAAGACTTGCAAGAACATCAGCAACACAATTATTATTCCTAGAGGTATGAGTGACTATCACCCTCCCATTGGCATGTTGTAGGAGAGAGCGACAATGGACCACCAGCGAGAAATCCGGGTGGGTTGGGGGTAAAGGTCCCGTAAGAAGCTTCACCGCCAAGAGAGAGTCTGTTTCAAGCACACATGGGTTGGGGCTGCGTTGATCAATAAACTGAAGACCCTGGTGGAGAGCAAGCAGCTCAGCTCGAAGTGCAGAGCACGAACCAAATTTAGCAATAAATCCCGCCTGGAAATGACCATGAGTGTCCCTAAGGACTCCACCACCCCCGGCTTCACCCGGGTTACCCTTCGAGGCACCATCGACATTTAGCTTTAGCCAGCCAAGAGGTGGAGGCGACCATCTACCAGAACCATCAGGAGTGGGACTACTCGAAGAGACAGCAGAGCATTTAGCTGCAGGCGCGGTGTACGCCGTAGCCATCGTTCGAGCCGCTGCAAACGTCGACTCGACATTATCTGTTGCATTCTCGAACACCACTTTGTTTCGATGTTTCCAGATGTACCAAACCACAAAGCTAAATAAGGTGCTCCATTCATTACGATCTCTCAAATTCATGGAGAGCCACAATTTCATTCCTGCACTATAGAAATCAGCTGAGGTCGTTCGAGCACCACATTTAGCCCAGACCATCCTAGCAAACGAGCAGTCACGATGGACGTGCAAAGGAGTTTCATCTTGTTGGCATCTCGGGCAGGCAGCAGAGGAGGTGAGGTGTCTCTTCTGTCTTACAGAGTTGCACAAGAAGCTTTCCTTAGCTGCCAAAAATAGAAAAGTACGAACACGTTGCTGAGTTGGTGTTCGCCAAATCATCTTCCATCTGAAATCATCCGCTCTCTCACTCGGTTTAAGGAGACTCAAGGCCGATTTAGTAGAGAAGAGACCCGACTCGGCAGCGGACCAGAAAACTCTGTCTGAATTCTCTGAGGACGAGTTCAGTAACCTGTAGGATCTTAGCTGAGCGAGCACTTCGGGTGGGAGCACATCATTCAGCACGCTCCAGTTCCAAGTGTTATTCACCCACATTTCCGCCACCGTTGCTCCAAGAATGTGGTCCGGAATTGGACCAATCGCCAGCTCTTCCAGAGGAGCATCACTAATCCATCTGTGAGTCCAAAACAGAGTTCGTTCCCCATTTCCAACAGCCACAAGAAGTCCTTTATGTAGTAACGGAGCCCCGTGTTCGATACCCCTCCAAATGAAAGAGGCCCTGCTTTTCTTAGAGATCATGTCAATGTCGTTTCTGTTGGCACAGTATTTGCCCCGAAGAATCCGGGCCCAGAGAGCATTTGGTTCCATATGGAGACGCCATCCAAGCTTTGCTAGAATCGCTTGATTAGTGTCCCTGATGTCCCGAAGGCCCAAACCTCCCTCATCTACAGGTTTCGTGACTTTATCCCAAGCCAGAAGGTGAATTTTCCGTTCAGAGTCCGTAGAGCCCCAAACAAATTGCCGCACCTGCTTGTCCAAAGTATCACACACAGCCCGTGGGAGCTTCACCGATTGCATGACATATAAAGGGAGGCTTGACAACACCGAGCGGGCCGATGTGACTCTACCGGCCATCGACAAAGTCTTAGCCTGCCATCCCTTGAGTCGATTCGAGACCTTATCAATCAAATAGGAGAACTGTTCTTTCCCCATGGCTGGACGCGTGGATCTAATTTACTTGTATGAGAACATTGTCTCTAAACAATTCATCTGAAAATCAAAATTCATCCCACACGTTTTTCGAAGAGAACAAATCCGGTTTGGCCTTTTGGGGCTCCATAGAGACCGGTTCAAGAACCTATCGAGACTCATCAATTTCTATCTCTCCAAAAAAGTTTCACATCCGAGCATAAATTTCTCCGGCCCCTTCCGTCTCCCGCTACGCCAAATCCCTAATCTGACGTCGCCGGAAATCCGTCGATGCTAGGTATGTTTTCTATTGACGCTGAACCTTTTTGTGGAAGATCTGATACTCAGCCGATTTCGGCTTCCGTTTATTTTTTCCCGATTGCTTTGTCTTCTCTGTGGTTCTGCTATTTCCGAATGTTAGATCGTGTTCCGGTGTATGGATTTCAACCTATCTGCAATCTGCTTGATTCCACGGTTCAGAACCTCATGTTCATTTAGAAGAAATCTGCGGATGTTCTGTAATAGGTTTTTTCCTGCCTGTTGCTTCTGTAGCTGATTTGTTGTGCTGACCAAAACATTAAAATTCAGATGCTTGTATAGCATTTGTTGTAGCAGGTTCCATGGTTTAGGGCATGCTCACTTTTCTTATATTTTCTGTAGACTAGATGCTTTTGCATTTGTAAGCCTTCTCTGAGCTAAATCCTCTCAAAATACTACTCAGTACTTCTTATTTGGTAGTGTTGCTTTGGAAGCTGGAACTGTCTTTAAGTTGAGCAAAAATCATTTTATGAATATTGATTGTTTTGTTGGATGATGAAAGGATGACTATGATCGAACTTATATTAGATATATCACATATGTGATTGAGATATATGATATGTTTTTCTGCTTTATATGTTGGGATTTAATTGAATTAGCAAGATATGTTGCAGCCATGTTGCTCCTGGGGTTGATGACATGGTTTTGTGTATGAAGCTGCAATGATGATTATGCTACCATTCACATGATGATCTGTTCCTCCTTTAATATTTACACATGCTGTGTGCGATTGATAATTAATGCAGATATCTATGTTTATGTGGTTTAATGTCATGTTTTTCCCTTGAAATTAAACATTTGGTGTAGGGGTCTTTTTAGATGTTTGGAGGATGTATGATGTTCCTGAAGATTTCTGTAAAATTGACATTTCTGGTAATTTTGTGGTTGTCTGCCTCAAAAGATGGTTGAGCGTGACCTAGACCTAGCTATCAGTCTATTGGCAGTTTCATGACTTCATCTATAAGGGAATTCATGCTCATGTTTGAGGTTTATTTGTAAATTCAATCTGGAAGAGAAGTAAATTTTTGTGACATGTTGGTAGCCCCCTGTTTACAGACGTTCTGGTGTAGCATTCTTTGGACGAATTTTCTTTCTCTTGGACAATCCATAGTTTGAGAGAAGTAGAAGGTATGGCAACATCATTGATCAATCGGATTACAACAAGCTTTGCTTGCCGAATTCGTCAGAACCAGAGAGTTCTTAGCTCTTCTTCTACATTTCCCTTTTCCTCGTCTTCCTCTTCAGCTCTCCCAGAAGATTCTCCTTCTATTGAAGGCATCCAGATTACAGATAATTGTGTCAAGGTACCCTCTGTTTGAGCTGCTTTTTATTATCACACTGCCTATTCTCATATTACTGCTTATCCATCATCTTTGGGTTTAGAAATGTGAGCAAGTTTTCATGTGAACGGTGTGGTTCAAAGAATGAGATTTGTGGTTTATAGTTAAGGGATTCTGATCTTCTGGTTTGCTCTATAGTAATCCTGTGAATAAAAATGTGCTTTTCTGTATGTGTACATTCCCTCACCCCGTTTGAGCATCTTTTTCTTTTGAAAATTCTGAGTTTTTTTATGTTCCCAATGGCTTCTTTAGAGAATGAAAGAGTTGCATACTAGTGAAGCTTCAGTGGAGGATAAAAGCCTTCGGCTGAGGGTAGAAGCTGGTGGATGTTCCGGATTTCAGTATGCATTTTCTCTTGATAGTAAAACAAATCCAGATGACAGGTATCGCATTGTAACTAGAACATTCTTATTTGCTTCCACTTTTTAGTTGTACATTATCCAATTCCTAATTTGTGTGCTATAGGGTTTTTGAGAAAGATGGAGTGAAATTGGTTGTGGATAATATATCATACGACTTTGTGAAGGGTGCAACAGTAGATTATGCTGAGGAGCTTATTCGATCTGCTTTTCAGGTGATAACCTTGCTCCTAGAGTATCAAACTATTCTCTATTCTTCTCAGTTCTTGGCCCTTTTTTTTTTCACTAATAGAAAAAAATATCTATAAACGGTTGAATAACATGAGAATGGGGAATGGATTGACTCAGCAGACATTTAACAATGCAGGTGACTACAAATCCAAGCGCTGTAGGTGGTTGCAGTTGCAAAAGTTCATTCATGGTGAAATAAATAACATGTGATTTGGCTTATTCTTTTTTATCTTCAACATAACATAAGATGGGATGGGTGTTCATTCCTACTTTTGTTACACTACATTGATTCGTTTGGAATCGGCTCTGAAGATGGTGTTAAGAGGGTATCATGTGTAATGTAGCAAAGAATGCTCATTTTGAAAGACTCTTGATAGGTTAGTCATACTCATTATTGCCGCTTGTATTACTACGTTTTAAGTCTTATGATAGGCTAAGAGTGAAATATGTTCCATTCATCTTAAAAAATAAGGAAATTAAGGATGTTTATACTGTATATGTGTTTCTTGTTTTCTTGGGTTTTAAGTTTCGGCCATAAAGTAATCAACCATCTTTCTTTGCACCGTGGTGTACATTATCAGATTTGTTGAGTTGAAACCAAGTGGTCATTGTCGGGTGATACAATAGATTGTTTTCGAATTTTGGAACTCGATGTTCCATGTCTGTTGTTTGGTATTTCATCATTCCTGAATGAGTAGTTTTCTTACCAAATGGCTGGATTGTTGGAATGGTACCATATGTTATGCCCGAGAACGTAACAGGTTCCATCCGACGACAACTTTGAGTACGTGGGAGGTCTAATGTTATAGTGTCACCACACAAGGGGTACCATTGTCTAAATAGACACAACCATTACTACTACAAGGATCAAACTCCTGGACAATGCAGAAACATGAAACGGAACTGGCTTGGTGATGAAGGCACAATTGTTGCCTGGGGAACCAACAGGTGTGGGGATCAATATGTCATTGTGATAGGATCCTGTCGCTCTCAGGAATGGAGCTAAGGAGGCCCCTTGATCTAGGGTTCTCGAAGATTGAGATTATAGATGACTATCTGAGCTTTTTTTGTCAATGTCATTAGTGACACTTAAAGCTAGCCTTAAGTAGATATAGCGAGATGATTACATTTGACAATAAGAGCATCTACCTTCTAAAGTTTCTAGCAGAAGATATTACCATCTTTCTCTCTTGTTTCACTTGTAGCTAGGGAAACATCTTACGAGTTCAAGGAGGTCATCAGACCAACGAGTCGTGTGATATTGTGTCGGGACGACCAAACCTAAGGCAGGATCAGCTTTGCGTATGCTATCAACCTAATCCCTCGTTTTACAAAGTAGCAACAAACTAGTACCATTTGTTGTAATAGGGCTGTATTGAGACAGGATCTTCCCCAGGTGAAAGAGGCTGTTAACCAAATAATTGTTATGATATTAAGCTCAAAGCCTATTACAATCTTTCGAGTGGGAGTAGACTATGTTGTAAATCAATAATTTGGTCAAATCTAATGTTGTCCAAATCTTTTTGAAGCCATATATAAACTTTAGGAGAGAGCAATTCGTTATTGATAGCTTTACAAACAAACACCAGCAAACTGTATACATTATCAACTTATTAATCATTTAACCCCTTGTGTCAATCCAATATGCAACTTATTAATCTATCGAGTGTCATGAAGATGGAGTGCAAGAAAATTGGGTAGGGGGAAAATGAGCTTTGAAAAATTAGGTAGAAAATGAACTTCGCTCACTTTTGTTCCGAAAAACAAACACAGATTTTAATTTTAAAACCATCAATCGGTTCCCAATTACAGAGCCCTGGGCAACCCGCAATAAGCACCGCCATCGCCATCGCTTTTCAAGCTCAGTGAAGTTTGGTCTTTTACTTTTTCAAAGAATGGAACTTGATTCATGTGTATGCTAAACATGTCTTCCACAGTTTGCAGGTTTGCAATTGAGGTGGTCGATCTGGGTTAATTCGAGTTTTATCCAGCTCCAAACAATGTCTGTGAGAGGTACATCTGAAAAACTGTCTTCACATTTTTCCCGTCATGCTACTACAAGGACTGCACTCGAGAAATTCCTGAGCATTGATTGTAAGTCGGGCAACATCGACCTAATTAAAGCCCATTACTTTTTCAAAGAGATGCTGCATATGAAGCCTACTCCTCCAATTTCATGCTTCGGTAGACTGTTCAGCGCTCTAGTCAAGTCCCACCATTTCTCTGTGCCCATACACTTGTACAAGAGGCTGAGTGTTAAGGGTGTTGTTGGATTACGGTCGAATTTCATCATCATGAACATGCTGCTCAATTGCTATTCTAGTATGGAGTTAGTGAGTTCTGGGTATTCTGTTTTGGGTCTCATTTTGAAGACCGGATATCGTCCAACTGTCAGGACTTTCAGTTCATTAGTCAAAGGGTTATGCTTGGAAGGGAAATTGGTTGAAGCTGTTGGTTTACTTCCAAAGATGTCTCGGTTGGGATGCCCTCCTGATATCGTTACTTACAATACTATAATGAATGGCTTGTGTAAGACTGGGAATGTCACCACGGCCCTTGAGTTGCACCGATTGATGGTAAGTGCCAGCAATTGGTCCACTGCTACGGAGAGTTGTAAGCCAAGCACTGTGTCTTTTACGCTGATTGATGGTGCCTGTATAGAATGGCCTATGGCTGATGCACAAGGAAAGGACCTAAGATTTTCTCCAGATGTTTTCTCTTACAGTTGTTTGATTGACGGGTTGGATCGTTCAGGTATGGATGAAAATGCTACGTCCCTCCTTGCTGAGATGACAGATCGTGGTGTTCATCCCAATACAGTTACTTATAACACTGTGATCGATGTACTATGCAAGAAAGGTAAGCTAGAAGAAGCAATGGGGGTTTTGGAAATGATGATCTCGAGAGACAAGTCCCCGAACACTATTACATATACCACAATAATGGGTGGTTATTGCAAAATTGGGAAGATTGAAACTGCAATGCGTCTGTACAAAGATATGGCCTCTAGGGGGATTCCCGCGAACAATGTGACTATAAATACGTTGTTGAAAGGCCTTTTTCAAATGAGGAAAGTTGGGGATGCTATGAGTTTATTCAGAGACATGAAAGAGATGGACGCCAATGGTTCTTGCAGTCCAGATAAAGTTACTTATGGCACTATGATTGATGGACTGTGTAAAGAAGGGCATTTAGATAAGGCCGAAGAGCTTTTCCTGGAAATGCAAGATAGTGGCATATGTCGAGATATGTATGCCTACTCCAGTCTGGTTGATGGACTATGTAAGCATGGGAATACAGGCAAGGCTCAAAAGCTCTTCTTGGAAATGCTAGCTAGTGGTGTTGTTCCAAATGAAGCTGTATATAATGCTTTGATTGATGGATTATGCAAGAAAGGAGACATGCACAAGGCTAAGGAGCTTTTTCTGCACATGCAAACTAGTGGGATTTCTCCCAATGTTATAAGCTATAGTATTTTAATTGATGGGCTTTACCGTTCTGGAAATGTGGAGGAGGCTAACACATTACTGGAGCAGATGATTAGAGGTGGTATTTTACCGAATGTCATGACATTCAACATCATAATGAAGAATCTTGGCAAGAAAGGAAGTATGAAGCAAGCTGCACGTAATGTGATTTCAATGATGGAAAGCTGTGGCTATGAGTGTGATGTGGAATCTTATAACGTGCTGATACGTGGATACTGTGAAGCCGGGAGGCTGGAGGATGCATTCAGTCTGTTTGTTGAAATGGAAGCCAAGGGTTGCTCCCCTGATGCTGCGACATACACTGCATTGATACGCGGCTTTGCACATGAGAAGGAAAGTGCAAGAGCGAAGGAGCTCGTTCAGAAAATGCACGACATCAGGATTTCATCCAACTCAAACGCAACATCTACCCTGTTGGAATGCATCAACAAGATGGATGATGAAACGCAATGAATGAAACGTACTGAATCACCTGGTTAGTTGGCTCCTTCATCTTTATCTAGATATTTTGTTTCTCAATTCTTTGACATGACTTGTGAAGATGGTGTGAAATTATATGAGTTTCTTGCAATGGCTTGTTTTCAGGTTTAACTCTTACCTGAGAATGGAAAGAGCTTTAACAGCAGTGATCACTGAGAGGGACTCTTTCTTGCATCTTCAAAAACAGTTGGATTGCTATAAATGTGGTCACTTTTTATTGTGGTTGCTGTCTTTTCGATTTGTACTATATCTAGTTTCAAGAAATGATCTTTTACCAGCTTCTGAATTGTTAAAAAATCTCTTTTAGCTTTGGGCCAATGCAAAAAACTGGGTTTGTGCAGCTAATAGTATGGGGTTTTAAATACGTTTGCTGTTAATTTTTAAAGTCAAGTCACATTTAGTTCTGTGGAAGAGATTAGCACCTTGAAATCTCATTTGAACACAAAATCAAACCAACCACCAACAATGAAAAAGTTTGCTTCAAATGCTGTAATCAAGAATTTAGCTATGAGAACTGATTACATCTCAATAATGTATGCTCATATGTAGAGCAATATTGCCAATGTTAATCTGTTTTTATGTCTCTATGTGCCAACAATCCAACATACAGTCGAACAGTCCCTGCAATTTAAATGAAACCAAGCATAAAGGTTCCTGTTCCAAGGAAGCTACAACACACATGGGCTTCCATTAAATCACTAAAACAAGATTGGATGTGGAAGAAAAACGTCAATAGTTTTAATTTAAAGCTCACCATTGAATTTAGGGTTATAAAAAGCAGCACGGATGCAAAGCAAGGAAAACTTAGAGCTCATGGACCAGATCAGGTTACTTATTATGGTACTATGATAGATGGACTTTGTAAAGAAGGGCATGTAGGAAGGGCTGAATAGCTTTTCTTCAAGATTGGCTGTTCTCCTAATGTTGTCTCATACATCACATTGATAATTGATTGATGGGTATTGTAGAAGAGAGTTGCCAGAGTAGGCATACATCACCCGCTGTGTTCCAGTTTTTTCAAAGGAAATAAAGAGTAATTTGATCGAACTTCCAAGCTCAATGTCGTTAGAAACTACACGTACGAAGTCCGCCTCTCATTGAGTCGTCATCAAGTCGGTTTCCCTCGTGCTGGCTAGCCTAGTAGGATCCTACGCTAGCAAGGGTGCAGCGTCTGGGCGATCAAGCTCCAAGATGTGTACAAGGAGCCGAGTCCAACCGAGTGGCGGACTTCCTTGCCTCCACGGCACAAAGCCATCCCCTGGGTTTTCTTATCTTGGGAGACTTATGCCAGAGTCTGATGACAAAGTGGCCATTTCTATCTTGTAAAGATTTTTCTATGTGATTATTATGGTAGCCCAAATTAAATTGATCTTCTAAGCTAATGAAGATTTGACCCAAGCTTATACCAAGTTTGTCTCATTGTCAAAAGGCGCAATTGGCAGACACACAATAATTAAATTTTTACTAGAAGAGTTAAACCAGTTGTGATCAATTAGGTACTCGCAATTGGCAAGTTTTTCAGTGTGAGAGAGCGGGAAGAGAGCATGGCACCGGTAGCCAGCGACATCACTCCGGCGCCGGCGATTCGCCGGCGACTGGTGGTGTTCCTTCTCCGATCAGCGGACGAGCTCCAAGTCCGTCCAATCGTCAAATACTCAGCCCTCTCTCTCTTCGCCGATCGATTCTACCCTTCCCTTTCCTCTTCCGCCATCAAACGACCAGACCATTGGCTCCTGAGAACTCCAATTCAAGAGAGCAATCTCCAGCTCTTCGCTCTCATCTCCCTCTGGATCTCAAGCAAATCGCACGAATCTCGGCCTCTCCTTCTCCGATCCCTGAAATCGCACGCGGACAAGCTCATATCCGAGCAGATCTTCACCAGGAGCGATTTCGTCGAGGCCGAATTGATCTTCATGAGATCGCTCAGATTCGAGATCGGGACTCTACTCACGCCTTTCGCTCTCCTCGAAGAGCTCCTCGTCAAGATTAGAGGCGTCGCCATGGTCGGAGAGCTCGTGAGCACGGAAGCTTGTCTCGAGATCCTGGACCTTCTGTACGAATCGGAGGAGTTCGCCGAGGTTTTCCGGCGTCCGATTCTCCTCACCGCCTCCACTCTGGCCGCCGCCTATGCAATCACTGTTCCGATGCAGAGGTCGGAGTTTCCGGTTGTGTCTTGGGTGAGATTCATCACTTCGTGTCCAGAAGAGGAGGTTTTGGTTGTTGTTAAGCGCATTCTTCACCACATTTTGGGGCTTACAGCTTTCTCTTGAATCTTTACACAATGTTTGATTGTCAGCTGCCATGTCTGATCTGATGCGATTTGAACCAAAACCCTAACTCGGAAGCTTTTGATAGGATACAAACAAATGTGAGGAAATACTCAAATTTTACGTCCGTGTCAATTTCTGTACAAAATCGTTCTCTGTAGTAACTGTTTGATTCCGTTTGTTGATTGTCCATCTTTTTTGCACAACATATTCTTCATCATACATATATTTTCAGTCTTCCAATTTCTGGTATTCATTCACAGCTCCATTTTTCTGGGTTGGTTTGATTTTTACAATGTTCAAGGGCGTAAAGGGCCAGTATCTCGCCGAGCTGTGGCCAATGGGTTGGGCTTGGGCCCACCAGGAGGCCCAGGAAGAGAATTTTTGGGCTTCTGATGGGCCTTGGGCTTATTATTGGGCTGCATCAAAATGGTGCCAATTCGTTCCAAGATGATCACCACCTCGGCCATGGAGGGCCTGCTCTTAGGGTCATTCTCAAGGCACCTGAGAATGAGCTGAACCAGCTTAAGCATTCCTTCAGGAGGGTAATCCTCCATCCTAGGATCAATGATCTTCTTCACCTTGATCCGGTCCTGAAGAATCGGCTTGTACCAGTCCACTAAATTGTGCTGTGCGGTTGGCCGGTTCATGTCGTAGGCTCGTAGTCCTGTCAACATCTCCATCAGCACCACCCCGAAACCATATACGTCGCTCTTCACGTACAGATGACCTATAATGATTCGAATTAATAAACAATCTTGCAAGTCACTCTTCAGAAATCATGTAACTGTTGTTTATGATAGAAACTTACCGGTTGCTATGTACTCGGGGGCTGCATACCCGTAAGTGCCCACAGCCTGGGTGGTAACGTGTGATTTACCATTTGATGGACCTAATCTTGCAAGTCCAAAATCTGAGAGCTTTGCTCCAAAATTCTGATCAAAACAGCACATTAAATATACATACTGACAATGTGAAATGAGCTCAATTTCCAGATCTTTGCATGTAAGTTTTTTTTACCTCATCTAACAAAATGTTTGCAGCTTTGAAGTCTCTGTAAATTACTGTATTCTCTGATGTGTGCAAGAAATCTAGACCTCGTGCAGCGTCCATCGCTATTTTTAAGCGTGTTCCCCATGGAGGAGGTTCAACATTTTCTGTATTCAACACCGTCGTGTTTATTCAATGCTAGTGGTATATACATTAACATAAGTCTCATTCCCATTCATACATTATATATATGGATCCATCACTACTCACTAGGACATGCCCATTTCAATTGGAACCGAAAAGAGGAGAGAAGAATAACATAAATGGTGATTGATTGCTGTATATATGATGCTTACTGTCAAATAAATGACTTTCCAAGCTCCCTTTCTGCAAGTACTCGTATACGAGAAGAAGGTCGCTCTCTTCACAACAATAGCCAAGTAGCCTAACAAGGTTAGGGTGTGAGAACTTTCCCAAGAAATTGACTTCTGTCTGCACCCAAAGTTATGTTATGTTTAGAATGACATGAAGAATGTAATAACTATAGACTCAGATGTAAGAAAACATACACAGTAGCTTAACTATGAGGGTCATTATAAATAACCTAGAGACCACTATGCATCACAATTCTCAATGGCAATTATGGCACTGATATACTAATTCAGTTATTCTAAGACTAATTTGTATTTCCCCCCTTTCTCTGTCTACAGAAGTAGATAGTTGTATACACGGAAACAAAAGAAGTACACTCCAAATGCATCAACAATGATAAGTTAAATCATGCTGTTCATCCTTATGTAACATATAGATCTACATACTAGCTTATTTGGTAAGACTTCTACACATTAGGTAAGATTTTTTCAACACCCTGACCCCCCCAATGCCATGTGCATGCTATTTCATCCCAATCAGATTAACTACCATTCAATTTCAGTTGTAAAATAGTACATTCTGTGGAATTGAGAATCAACGAAAGAAAGAAAGAAGAAGTTTTTCGTGTGACCTTCCATTCTTTGATCCCCTGTGCACTATCAGAATTACATTTCTTGACAGCAACTGGCATTCCAACTCCAGACTTGGAGGGCGCAAGCGTTGTTTGGTGGATCCAACCCTTGAACACTTTCCCGAAACCTCCCTCTCCCAAGACGGTATCCGGCTTAAAGTTCTTGGTTGCACTCCTCAACTCAGCTAGAGTGAAGACCTTCAGATTTGGAGCTATGATCTTTCCGACCGAAGAAGACGAGCTAGCTGATTGTTTTGGTGGTGGTGTTCTTGAAACATTGTTAGAGGATCCACCACCAACTCCTAGGTTGCTTCCACCGCTGTTTTTATCGCTCGCCGTTCCTTCATTGCAACCATCAACTTAGTTCATAAACGCCAGTCCTAAAATCAAGTATTACCTTAAACAAGATGTCTCAATTATAAACCCTCAGCCTCTCACAGGCATTTCATCGAACATCTTGGAGGCATCCAATTCACAGATCACAATCAATCCTTTAGTTGGAAGATGAATATGAAGAGCATACCAGATTGTTTAGTTGGTAAACCGGGGGCCGATGAGTGATGATCAACCGGAGCAGATCCCCAACAGTTTCCCATTCCGATCGATTTCCTCCCAAAGTTTTCTTCCTATCCTTCTTTGTATAATTGTATGTGTTGCTGATTAAGATTTTGGATGTGGGTGTTTCAAAATTCTGCACAAAAACTTGCCGAGAAACAGAGGAAGCAGAACAATATAGAGAGTGTACAATTATTTCTGGGGTTGGCGACAAGGAATTCATTTTATGTGTTCATGGCTCGTTGATAGTTGAGCAATACTTTGACCCTGTTCAGCCAATTTGATCCAATTAATTAAATTCGAGCATTATTTTATAAAGTAGATAATGCTACAAAGTTGTGCAAAGACGTGGGACGTGAAAAACTTCATTACAACTAAACTACAGGAAAGCAAGAAATTCTGATTACACGGTTCATTATTTTAATTCAAAAAAGATTACACGGTTTACGCGCGCATATTATGACATGGTGTAGGATCCGTTTGGATACCACTTAAATTTCCAGTTATATATTGGGTTGGATATAAATATACGTATACATAACATTTTTATATTATAATATCATCTTACAAACATACATCATAACTATATATTAAAGCGGAGGTTAGAAATAATATTTAGTCCGACACATGTCACCCTCTCATTGGACCGCGCCATCCATTTTTATTAAAACAATCTAATTTGTTTGATTGGTCGAAATTTCATTGTAGACTCCATATTAAATTTCTTCTTATCTACTAATTCCTATTTTAATTAATTAAAATTTAATAAAATAACTATCGTATGCTATAGAATTTATCAAAAAAACAAATCCTAACTTACCGTATGCATATCTATCCAAATTAAAAAAAAATCTATCTAACACCCTCTATCGTATGCAATTATGCATATTGCTTGAAATAAAGCTATTAGGATTAGTAATTCCCATTTTAATTAATTAAAATTTAAAGTCTTTTGTCATTAATTAAAATTTAAACTACCGTATGCTATAAAATTTATCCAACAAAAACAAATCCTAACTTACCAAAACTATTAGGAGTAGTACGCATATGTAGCCAATTTGTTTTTTATAAAAATCTATCTAATATATTGCTTGAAATAAAGTATGCACATCTAGCCAATTTTTTCTAAAAGTTTATTATATATCATAAAAATAATATACTAAAGCGGAACTTATTATTTTATTGAGAAATTTATTATCATAATCATCATAACTATATACTAAAGCGAATGTTAAAAATAATATTTAGCACGACATGTGTCAAATTCTCATTGGACCGCATCACTCATCTTTATTAAAATAATTTAATTTGTTTAATTGGTTGAAATTTCATTGTAAACCCCACATTAGAATTCTTCTTAATTATCTACTGATTTCCATTTTATTTTTTTCTTAAAAAAACTAAACTTTAACTTTTATAAATAATTTTTATTGAAATCTTCTTATCTACTATTTTCAATATCAATCTTAATTTTTTTTTATAAAAAGAACACATATATCTATAAATCTTCTTTCTTATATACTAATTTCTATTTTAATTATTCTCCTTAATAAAACATGCACGCTATTTATGATAATATTTGGTGTTATAACTCTATATTAAGAAGATATTATAATAAAAAGCTATCATAAAAAATGTACCTTCATTTAAAAGACTTTTTTGTTTTCATTAAAAACCCAATCATAAAATAATCAAAATTTACACGTTTTATCGCCAAAACTCCATATAATATTTGCACGTAATTATTTTTTCTAAAAATAAAATATCATTTCGGATAACATTATATAAAATTTAAAGATTGTTTTTAGTTATATCAGAATCGTGCCTTCAAGGCACGGAACTGATACTAGTTATAATGTAAGACGATCAATTATTTAAGTGTAATCCTGCTGCACTCCTAGATAGAGGTCAATCAGGAATCAGGATCATTCCATATGTCCTCTTCCTCACTCAACTTGTTACTTATTGTAGCCAGTTTTCAAGGTTGGTTATTGCTTCCTTCCCACTCTTCACTTGCATAAAAAATCATGACGTTTTTTTGTTGAAATAAATCGGTTAATATAGGTCAGTTTATTCGATTCATGATCCTTATCAGTTCGTTTACGATTTTAAAATTTGTAGTATAAGTGGATTCTTCGTCATAAACAAATCTCTCAAAGCAGCAAATATGACATTTTGGTGAAATTCATTACTTTCACAAATGTCTTTTTTTTTCTTTTTGCAAAAGACCATAGCCATGAATTCTATATATTTTGAGCTTAAATTCAAGCAAGAAGGGAAAAAAAGAAATGAAAAAATGAAACTGGAAATTCGGTCATAAATTATCACAAAACGATGAGCTGCCCAACCGCGGCCTGAGAATGGTCAACCTCACCACTTACGCGGTGGCGAGGACAAAGTCGTATGATTTGCATGCACGTAGCAGACAAATGGTCAACCTTGGACTGGGGCACCATCCCCTCACCCTAAATTTTCTTGACAAAAAAAAAAAAACTCTCAATCTCAATGCTTAATTAGTTTAAACTTATATTTAATCCATTGATTTGTATAGTTGCATTTGTCTGCTACCATACTTGTTTTTCAGCATCATGACGGTTTGAGCTATAAGGCAATTCTGGGGTAGCTTTCCTGTGTATATGAAAGCAAAATTTAATAAGCTGTCTATTTAAGTTATTGTCTGCATTTAATTCTTCACCTGAAAACTTACAAAGATTTCTAGTTTTTATATCTCCTTTTGTTTAGTTTCACAGGTGGTTCGATGAACATCATCCTATGCAAAGAGAGCAACTTATAAGGTTCACTTCGGCATGAAAAATGGTTATCTTACGAATTATGATGATATATTCATATGGAAGGAGCTATGGTCATTAACAAACCAAATCTAAATAAGGCAAAAGAAGCAAAAAAGAACAAAACTCATCATCTGAGATCAACGTTTTGCACTCAAACAAATCCATACAAACTTTACAATTCACAATCACAAGGGGATAACTGAAGCAGGATCACTACTTGTATGTTGCAGAGAGGAGAGACTCGAGGGAGGAGACGACGACGACGAAGAAGTCGTCGTAGTTCGCGTGCTACCCTTAGTCGATTCGGTAGCCAAGTATTCGAGTGCAGCCACGATCTCACTTATGGGAGGCCTTGCATTTGGGTTTTCCTTTAGCAGCATTGCGATCAGGTCTATCAAATGTCGAGCCGCTCTCTCTGGGAACCGTCCTTCCAGCTGCGGATCCACCATCTCGGTTGATCTCTTCCTGTCTCGTATGAAGGGTCGGCTCTGCATCCATTTTAGTTTCATTAGATCTGTTCGCCATCGCGTACCATGTGTCCATATGATGAAGCAAAAGAACTATCATGAAGAAGTTTGAGTGTGAAGTTCTTACCCAAGCAACTAGACTTTGTTCTCCTTGCTTCTTGTGGTGATCAAACGCCTTCCTGCCCGTCACCATCTCGAGCAGAACAACACCGAAGCTGAAAATATCAGACTTTATTGTCAATTTGCCGCTCATTGCGTAATCTGGGGCGCAGTATCCGTAGGTTCCCATGATCCTTGTTGAGACATGAGTGTTGTCGCCCACCGGGCCCAGTTTAGCAAGCCCGAAATCGGAAAGTTTAGGATTGAACTCGTTGTCCAACAATATGTTGGCAGATTTCAGGTCACGGTAAATGACCGGTGGATTTGCTCGGCAGTGGAGGTACTCTAGACCCTTTGATGCACCAACGGCGATTTTCATCCTCGTGTTCCAATCCAAGACCGGTCTTGTACCTTTCTCTGTAACCATAGTTCCAGAAGTCAATAAGAACAACACTTGATTTTTTCGGCTTTACAATGCATAAAACATGTTGTATAATGCATGTGTTGAGCATCTAAACAGGCACTTACCATACAGATGATCTGCCAGGCTACCCATTGGCATGTACTCGTAAACTAGAATTCTGTGATCGCCCTCGGCACAATATCCAATCAACTTGACGAGATTGGTGTGGTGCAATAAGCTCAACATCAGGACTTCTACTATGAACTCTTGGTTTCCCTGAAGACCATCAGAATTCAATCTTTTGGCTGCAACCACCTGCTGTCAAAAATCACTACTAGATATGAGATGTGTGGAAATGATCACCAAAAAGGCGGCATATGAACAGATGTGCACTAGTAAGTTTCAAAGATAATCTTGCCTGGCCATTACCAATGTGACCCTTGTAGACCTTTCCAAACCCGCCTTCGCCAATCAAATTATCCTCCCTAAAGTTCTTTGTAGCCGTTGCGAGTTCGAGAAACGTAAAGCTGCAGGCATCGTTGTCACCCTTGGTGTCCGGAACTCTATTCAATCCTGCAGAGTGATAGATTTGTATAAACACAATGTTGGACAAGGGTTATCTTCAAGAGAAGCCCATAACAATTGACAAGGCACCTGAATTCATAGAGTTTCATTCCAGTAAATGCTTGCTTACCAGAATTGTATGAATTAGATTTTTTCTTCAAATTTCCTGCACAAAATCCAATTGTAACAGTTAACAATCACAAACACACATACATGCTACAACCACCAAACCAAAATGTGTATACTTTTCTAGGTAATTCCTGTTTTGATCCAATTGTTTCAAACCAAAATCAAGGTGGGGGCTCAAACACAGCAAAAGAACAAATCCCTGAATGGACCCAGAGGGAAAAAAACTTTTGTCTTGACAAAAGTGGAAAAAAGAGAGGATCTTTTCTGTTTGATAGCAAAGCTTGTATAAACAAGGCTAAACCCACAATTACAAATTAGATAGCAGCAACTCCAAAAGACAAAGACTAGAAATGGAAATGGAAATGGAAGAGAGATTCAAAGCCGCATTCTCAAGGAAAACCCTATGCAAAATGATTTCCTTTACAACAACAACAACAGCAACATACCCACACAAAAAAAAGAACCGAAATGAATGATACAAGAATCATAAACAGAAAAAAAGGACAAACAAAAAGAGAGAGAGAGAGACCTGGAGAATGGGATGCAGAAGGAGAATCAGGGATCGGCATTAGCAAGGCATCCTCATAAGCTTTGTCGCGCTTTCTGTGAGGATTCAGGCAAAAAAAGCAGTTCATCTCTTTCAATCAGCCTGAGCCCAGAGGAGAAACCGAGGGGGGTAAAAAACGAGCTCAGCTCAATGAGGGTTTATAGGCGGAAGATGAAAACTACAAAATCAATTCAGGCGTTGTTTTCGTCGAATCCGACCCAACAAACAGCAAACCCAAAAATTGAATCTTTGTTTCTTGTAGACCTTTGTTCTTCTTTCTTGGGGAATTAGGGTGGGAAAAAGGGGGAGGAAATTGATGGGGAGAAGAAAAGGGAATGAGGAGAAAAATAAGGGTCGGGAAATGTGGGAAGAAGCGAAAAAGAGAATGGATGTTGGAATGGAATATACTGGTGTTTTTACTCTCTCGAAATTGAAGATGAAAATGGAGGTGTTGGAGATGGTTTCGAGATGGTTGATATTCAACGTGACATCTTCCCCGCCTATTTGGTGTGGTAGACTGTGCTGTGACACACACACCGACTGCCTCTGTGTATGTATAAATATAATACATCATTCATGTTTATAAAATAATTGGGTGTAGTGATGTTTTTTACTCCAGCACAAAAATAATCAATGTAATGTTAAGTGTTCTGCCACTCATAAATTTTCTGTCATTTTGAATTAAGAATCGGCCTATTTATGTTTATTTATTTTTTTTGGGCGGTCAGTAACTTATTTATTTATTTATCGCTTGAAAGGGTACATATTAGTCATGGTTTCAATTTCGGAACCGCAACGGATAAGTGGTCGGGTCCGATCCCGGTTTATTTCTGGCTTTCCCAATTTCAGTTCCAACCAATTTTTTTAGAAACAATAAATTCGCGAACATAGTTCACCAAACCACAACCACATGTCGCTTATTTAAAAATACTAGCACTGGACGCCCGTCCGATGGACGTGCTTTAGCGTTGCTGTATTTGTTGGCTTAATATTCGAGTGTGAATTTCATCTATGTTGTGGATGAATAATATAGGGGAATTTGTTTGTAAGTTACGTAATTTCCATCTTTTATATGAATTATATTTTATTTAAATGCATAATAATATAGTAATAAAAATTAATTTGATTATTTGTAGTATTTCATTGCTACATTGAGTTTGAAAAAAAATACATTGATTGTTTATAGTAATAAACAACATTTAAGTTTTCATAAAAAAAAACAACATTATTTGGGTTAATTAACAACATTTAAGTTTTATGGATGTGTTGCATTTTTAAAGTTTGAGTTTGAAATAAAAATACATTGATTGTTTATAGTAATAAACAACATTTAAGTTTTCATAAAAAAAAAAAACAACATTATTTGGGGTTAATTAACAACATTTAAGTTTTCATAAAAAAAAAACAACATTATTTGGGTTAATTAACAACATTTAAGTTTTATGGATGTGTTGCATTTTTAAAGTTTGAGTTTGAAATAAAAATACATTGATTGTTTATAGTAATAAACAACATTTAAGTTTTCATAAAAAAAAAACAACATTATTTGGGGTTAATTAACAACATTTAAGTTTTATAGATGTGTTGCATTTTTAAAGTTGTAAAGAGAAATAAAAATACATTGATTGTTTATAGTAATAAACAACATTTAAGTTTTCATAAAAAAAAAACAACATTATTTGGGGTTAATTAACAACATTTAAGTTTTATTGATGTGTTGCATTTTTAAAGTTGTATAGATAAAAAATAGGAAAATCGTCGACTCGATGGTTTCAGAAATCTTAGAAACAGAAGACAGAACCATGAGATGGCTAGAACTGCCGCCAAACCAAACTGGACCCATAACTAGTACATATGTAAATGTAACGGAGCTACGGGTGCTTTTTTCTTCATTTTTGGTGAAAGGGTGAGAAGAATAGATGATTTTTGGTTACTACTCAGTATTTTTAAAACTTAAGCAGAATGGTTAGAGTGTTTATGAAGGAATGTAATTTGAGCAATTTCTGAGGTTGAGCAAAACACACTTTGGCTAACATGTGAAGCAATGTTTCAATCCCGAATAAGGTTTATTAGTGGTTCAACAAACAGTTGAAGGGGCGTTTTTTATCACTAACAATCAAACAAAGTTGGTGGTAAAAAAAAACCTATGGTATCACATGTCAATTACAAAGTAGATATTGTTTATGTCCCTTTTCATGGTTAGTAGGTTGACTATGGAGTTGATAATTTGCCAGGAATAAGTATATCACGACAATCGAGTTCTAAATAACTGGGAATAGTCAAGAGTTTATTGTTGATGATTACTCATCAAGTAGAATCTAACATGCTTTGTAAGATCTGTATGATGTACTATTCATTATTTGTTCTCTTGTTAGATATGGTCAAGATCGATCTATTTGGTGATTCATACATCATGATCAAAGTGGGGAACAAAGAAGTAAATGCTAAACATATATATAACGAACATTGTATGACTACTTGATGACCAGCTCATAACGTATTTAATGACATACCTTCCACGTAGCAGTAAATCAGACTGTCATGAAACAAAGAGGGGACAAACTCGAAGAGAATAATCACCCACATAATGTTTACACTTACATCACCATAGTTTTACAAATAAGTTGCTAAAAATTATCATATCACATAGAGAGCACCGACATTGTTTTGGACTCCCTTCGCTTAGTGCACATCGGACAGTAAATTTTCGCTCCCGTCAGCGGTTCCGTTGTCCCCTTATACTCCTTGGAGATGCTCCAAAGTTTTCTCTATAATGGGGTAATAAGACCTATATTCTCCAAAAAAAAATTGTTCTAACTCCAACAGATTATCTAAAATGGAGAATTTACATTTATTATTATTTTTTCTTTTAACAATTATCACAAGTACAAACCAATAAGCTTTTAATTTACTCAAAAAAAGAAAAAAGAAAAATAGGATTAAATGTAAAAAGCAATATGGGGATGTCTCCAAATTTAGGGAAACTTTTTCTAAGTTTGGAGATTTTCTCCATTTTGGAGATTGATATGGGGATGCTGTTGGGGCTAAAAATAAGCTAAAATTCTCCAAAAATACAATTTCCAAGATTTTGGAGCATCTCTTGGAGATGCTCTTAGTTGCTGAAAATTGGAGAAATTCACCCCATTCCCGCCACCACTACCTCGGCTCATAACGCTGGTGCCCGAACAACTGAACGAGGCGTTGGTAGCCAACGTTCTCATACTAGTTTGTCCATGTTCCAATTGTGACAAACACAACAAGAATCTGTTTATAACACCATGCACAATGGTTTACCAAATTTTGGTCATGAATTAAAAAATTATTAAAGAAGTAAGAAAAAATTATATTCTAGAGGACATGATTTTGGCCACGGTGATAGAAATGTGTTTGGTCTTTGAATCTCCACATGACAAGTGCCATTTGAGAAAGAAAAAAACAAAATGAAAGGAAAATAAAAGGAATAAAAAAATATTCTTTTAATCTATTATATATATTTAAAACCGCTAAGAAATAAAGTCTTCTCATTCCGCCACGTAGGATTTCGCCACATGGCGCTCCTATATTTGACCACCTCGGATTTGTACACATGTCCTTTTCTTATTAAGCCACCTCATTAATATTTACTTTTTTAATTAAGCCACCTCATGTACACTTTATCCACCTAATATACAAGTCACATCTACAATTTTTAAAAATAAAACCTCATATTTACATATGATTCCAGATTAGATATGATTTACATTAAGTTAACCTCATATTTACGTAATTTGTTTTTCAATATTATGTATAGTTCTATCTCTCCTTCTTCTCTTTGTCTTCGTCGTCGATATCGGCTCCGTTGACGGTGTAGATGAACACCATGGCCAGCTTCTCTTTTTTCAATATTATATATAGTGAATCTTAGACTTCTCCTTCTTCACATTACAATCACCTTCACTCTCACATTAATTCCAAAGAGTTTTTTTTTATGGTCCATTTCCTGTAGTACGGACTACGAAGGTTGAACCAATTTAAAGTTATTTTTTTAATTAATTTTGTTTGAATTGTTTTTAAGTGCAATATACCAATGAATGAGATTGAGCTTAATTGTGAATAAGATTGAGCTTAATTGGTGAGGGGATGCACTTTATGTTATGAGGTAGTGGGATTATAATAAAGCATGACAACTGAATAGCCTGAATTAGGTGTTCGTGAGGGGCA